>JARHVA010001115.1:762500-1005000 GCA_037957365.1 Torreya grandis | reverse complement strand
TTTAATACATCCTATAATTATCTTCATGTTTTTCTTATAAATTTTAAGTGTTTTTATGGGCCATGTATCTTAGGTTATAAGATAATGTACCATTCTATATTGTAGGTAGTTTTCATTATCTGTAGGACTTTCATGCTTTGATGGTAACTTTAGGGGGTTATGTTATTATAATTTACATGTTTTTAATGATATATATATATATATATACATACATATATATATATATATATAATATTATATTTAACTTTAAAATTCATTATTCAAATCAGTTTCCATGAGTTTGCAATCATATAAAACATATACAGTCTTCCACCATTGATGAATGTGTATAGGTGAAATGAAGGAAGAAAATCAGATTAGAATAGATGTTTTTAAGTTCATTCC
Organism: Torreya grandis; assembly: GCA_037957365.1. Taxonomy (NCBI): domain Eukaryota; kingdom Viridiplantae; phylum Streptophyta; class Pinopsida; order Cupressales; family Taxaceae; genus Torreya; species Torreya grandis. Next base: position 1,004,616 of record JARHVA010001115.1, on the reverse strand, counting down.
AAGGCCATATAAAGAGTCTTGGTCTATTCATGAGATCTAAACAATGCACATTTTCCATATTCTACTCATTACTTGCAAGTAACTCAAAATGCACATATAAGAGACTCTTAATATGACATCATGTTGCAAGGGGAGCTTTGATAGTTGATTTCGAGTGATAAAATAACATTTGGAAACCTTGGTGAAGGTATAGAGTGATTACAAAACACATATATCTTGCTCAATGCTTGTTATTCAACATATACTGCTACCTATACATTAGGATGCCCACATATAAGTGGCACTAACATAGGTATGAAGGTACCTATATAGAGGAAATTGAACATGTTGATAACCTTATTGATATCCTATAATGTAGTGAGAAAATTTTAGACATTTTTTAAGTGTGATATTGACAAAATATAGTTGAAAACCATGTTCAAGGATTCAACGATTGAGTTTAGGGAGCTTTTCCCTTATGTAGGAAAACAAAGGTTCACGCCATTTTGTGGATATCTTATAAAGGTGATATCAATAGTTTTTAAGCTTCTAAATGTCTTTGCCTTGTTTCCATATCATATTATCATAAACATGAAAAATAAATTAGGTGTTTTGATCATTTTTTTTCATGTTAGAGGATCCTTAAGATGTACCTTATATCACTAAACTTAGGGAGTGATCATGTATAGGTCTGAGTTCAAAGGACACCTTTTCACCTAAAGTTACAAAATAGACATTGCCACCATATTTGAATGTTTATAAATGGTTAAAATGGGTAATTATGGCCTAATATATCATATATAAGAGGAAAATGTATTGTTTCTTGTTTCTCATAAACACCTATAGGTGTCCCACCATTTAAGGATACACACCTAAAACTGATTATAAGAGCAATTAGTCCAAGATGGAGGTTTGAGATGGAATCATCAAGGTTGGTATATGCAATATTTTTAAAAATGTTTCATGATTTTGAATAATTATGTTTAACCTTTCAAGAGAATGAATCTCCACCTATAGGGTTTTCCTCATTCAAACACAATTGACTATGTATGACTATAAAGGGACAATGAACAAAGTTAGTGTTTTTGAGGTTTGAATTACAAGTACATGATGTGAATATAAAAATTAAATGATTGATGGATAAAAAAACATAAATAAGGTTTTTTATTACTACATTCAAGGTCAAATTATGCAAAACCACCTATAGGATCACCCTTGAAATAGAGATATAGAAGACACAATCAGTCTATCATGCAAACCTAGTTAGGCAAGATGGAGATTAAGGTTGTGAGTATGAATGATATAAAATATATATAAATATTGGAAATATAGATGATAATAATAAACATAATCATATACTCTCAGAGCATAAAAACCCTATTTAAGTCCATCACAAAGTTCATATGGTTGAACATTTTACACAATCAATGTTTGCACTAAATCCCTACCATTTGGAAGGTCTATGAGGAAGTAAGGGATAGTTCAGGGTGATGATTGGTTATTAAAATTTTTCATCATGATTATAAAAATGGTAATAAACCCTTATATCATTTAGTCAATGCTAGGAGAGCTTCAAATAAGATAATACACAGTCCATATGAGAATCTTGCATGCATAGTCTATTTTCTAAGGGTCAACCTTAGAATTTGAATAGGTTAAGGGGTAAAATGACCTGATAAATAGATAAAATTTTGTGGAGGGAATATATATGACTTTATGAATCCCATAAAACATTCAAATTGTTTTAGAGAGTATGGGAAGTACCCTCTATTTTATCTTAGATAGAGGGTACTTCTCCTTATTCATAAACTGATAGGTTTTGGAAAGTAGGGTTAAAGGATGGACTAGAGGATATAGAGACATTGAAAAGAGGTTTTTTTAAGTTTAAAAAAACCTAATTAAAAATAACAAAACTTATAAAATAAGGGTGAAATTTAATAGGTGGTCCAAACCCATAAGATTTATAGTCAAGCTTAATAGGTAGGGTTTAGCCCTAGAGGCCAAATAGAGGGTCACTTCCAATTATAGAATGAGATGAGAGTTAAAATATATTGTGAATTTTTTATGAGGTAAATTTTAAATATATTGGGATACAAGGTAATCATAAATAAATCCACTTGTGGCTCAAGACAACTTCAAGTCTATAGGGAATGGAGAAGACAAGCTCAATAGGATAAGTTTGGAAACTCATATCTCTTTTGATGCCTTGCATGTAGATTAGGTAAGTTTGGAGAAGTTGAAAAGGGTAGTATAAATTTATAATGTGATTTTTTTTTCAAATTAAATGTCCCAACTTTATGAATGAATCTTAAGAGGGTAAAATAGGCCTAGACTCACCAAAACCCTTGCTAGTGACCTGATGAAGCAAATGATGATGGGAAGCTACTCTAATGGAATAGTTTTCCTATAATGATGTTTATAAATTTAAAGGGACTCTCTAAGGATACTTCCCATGATTTTGAATTATATATAATTGTATGGATGGAGTAAAAAATAGGGTTTTGTTGACTATTTTTTGCATTGTGTATGTTATATGAGGTTTCAAGAGATGCCAATCACATGGAAGGGAAGATTAATAATATAAGATATTAAGTACCTCAATAAGAGCTCTCATCTTATCTAATAAAAACTAGCATAATGGACATGATGGTGAGAAGTGTTAAAACTTCAAGTGGATGGATTTTTAAGGTCTACCTGAGTAGTATAAGGCCATACATAGTCTTTAAAAGTGTCATCCAATCCTTCCCATATATTTTCATGCAAAAATGAAGCTAATTTTGAGGTCAAGTGTGTAGGGTGTGTGAAAGAAGAGCTAATTGGACTGTAGATGCTGATAACTCATTTTGGGAAGATTCTAGATGATCAAGATTACAACCAATGTATGAAGAGGCATGTATGAAATAATTCCCTATAATTCAAATAATAATACCTATCTTTAATTAGTTTTGGGATTTTCAAATAGGGCTAACTCATGAAGATCATTTTCTAAGCCAGTAAAGGGAAATTTATGCCACTTTTCAAGAGTTTCATGCCTTGAATAGCCACTTGTCTCTTATAACCTTGCATGGTCCATTTAACACCCTCTTCCCATACACATGTAACTAATTTTATCAGCTTGACAAGTGTCCTTGTGACCTTTTACTTCTCTCTTCTTCTTCTTCTTCTTCTTCTTCTTCTTCTTCTTCTTCTTCTTCTTCTTCTTCTTCTTCTTCTTCTCTCTCTCTCTCTCTCTCTCTCTCTCTCTCTCTCTCTCTCTCTCTCTCTCTCTCTCTCTCTCTCTCTCTCTCTCTCTCTCTCTCAATTTCTATAAGAACTAGCCATTTTGGGCTTTGTAAATTATGCTCCACCTGAGTATGGTGAAGCCCTACTCATTTATATACCATGGATAAATAAATAAAATTATTTTTTGCCTCTTTTATGACTATTTATATTATATTTTATTTGGATGATTCATCTTACATAGTGATAACTCTTGTTTCCTTAGCATGTTGTCTCATTCTCTTACCTATTTGTAGTTGAAAAGCTTATTCTTGTAGGTCATGTGAAGTGTTCTAGGAAGTGTCAAGGTTAAGTGAGTTATCCTATTCAATAGTGTCATTCTATACCTCTTTTCTAGTCTTTCTAGCCTAAATATTCAACCATAACCTCATAATGAAATATTAATGTGAGAAGATGTAGATTGGAGAAGTGTATGTTTGGTTAGTACCTTATTCTAATGTGTAACATGAAACTAGTTGGTAGTCATCAAATAATTTGGTGTATCACCTCCTTTAGGATAGTTTACTTTCAATTTTCTCTCTCCCTTTTCCCTCACAAGCATAGGTTTAGTATTGGTCTACAAGAGGTACATCAAGGGAGATATCCCTATCTAGAGATTCACCTCATTATTAGGATCACCCATAGCCTAAATGTGTTTCAATTATGACACTTAGATGAGGAGAGATGAGAAATATACTCAAAGTGTGAAAATATAAGTGACAACAATTTTTGGCATTCTTGGTGGGATTCTTACTCTAATAAGTTTAAATATTTTTGGTGTTATCTTTCAACACATCAAACTTTAGAGGCATCTATCTAAACATGAATGGTGGCTTCATGATTATATCAACTAGTCATGTAGCCTAGTTATTCCTTTTGAATATTTTTGATATTCATTCCTTGTGTTTTTGCTTCCTAATGAAGTTTCATTTCTAGATTTGGTGTTGATTATTATTTTACACAAATTGGTAAGGTTTATCAAGTTTATGACATTTCCTATCAGCATTTGTGTAATTATTACTAACATTTTAATGATCCCTATCAACTCCAAAATGATCCTTATCAGCATTTTCATGATTTGTATCAATCATACAGTTATCTTTCTCCATATCTTGCTCTTAGTTAACCTATTCACTTCTCAACTTAGTCCATTTCAACTTTCAAGAAAAATCTCTTGCACTATGATAAGTACATGGTAGAGATTGATACACTAAGGGGACATGGTCAAGATATTCCTAGCAATCTCATTCATAATATGAGAGATGTATCAAATCTGGTTAAAAGAGAGTGGGTACCTAATGAGAGAGCTAATTAGCAAAGGATTATAGGTGAAATACTAGATATGGGTGGTTTGATTACATATTTAGAAGATAGGTTAATAATTAATGAGGAGAATCCTCAACAAGTCTATAAAACCTCATAAACACCTCCCTAAGATTTCTATTAGTCCTACTTGACCCCTATTCTTGAGCCCAATCAAGCTTATCAAAGCCATCCTTTTCCCAATCATCTAGAAGAAAGAGTTGGGAGGACAAACCTTATTTTTGAAGAAAATATTGATAGGTAGATTAAGTTAGCCAATAAATATATTAAATATTCCATTTCATCAATAAAATAAGTGGAATTTAATCCCTTATTTCCTTTTCCCATTACATCTCCACCTCAATAATAGACTCCTACATATGAGATTCCAAGTTGGATACAAGGTGGAGAATCCAAGCCTAAGGAGATCCCAAGTTTCTTGAACACTTCATCCACTCCTCAAAGTGCATCAATAACTTAATAAGAGACTCCTAATCCTAACATCATAATTTTTAATAAGATATTGGAGTCATGGGGAAAGAAAGAGGATAAATGCCTTGATAAAGAGTGTGGAGTTGAGAAAGAACTTGATACTATGCAAGCCCCTCCCACCCTTCCTCAAGAGACCTCTTGTCTTCCATGTCAACCATCTTATACTCCTCATCCAAATGAAGATTCCTATGAAATTCAAGAATAATTTAACAAGAGAACATATCCAAGAAAATTGAAGAGTTAGAGTCAAGGATGCAATTGCTAAGTCAAGGTGTGATGGAAGGTTTAGACCCAAAAGAAGATCCTATGCCTAAACACACCCCATATAAAATCCATCAAAGAGAGTGCTCAAGATAAATAAGATGTGATTGAAGTGATTTTCAAATGGAAGGAAGAAAAACAAGATATTTTAGCCAAAGGTCTACCTCCCTTTCCTTAAGAGCTTCTAAAAAGATCCCCTACAATGCATTCTCAATATGATTTTGAGTCCTATGTTCTAACTAACTAGTCCATCTTGTCCTCACCCCATAACCATTTGCCTTAATGGAAATATGGTATGGGAACTTAAATAAGATCATTTTATTGAGGAAAATTAATAATTCTTACATGAATAAATTACAACTCCTTAGTAGCCTCATTAGGCTAAGTCACTTGATTTCAAGATGCCTAGTCTTGGCATCACCAAGAAGGAAAATGAGATTAAAGATCTTTCAGCCCTTGAGAACAAAAATTAGGTTATCAAAATTGAGATAAAATTTTATATCCATCAAGAGGTCATAATTTCTATAGAAGATGTGAGTACTTATGTTGATTCTTCTTGTTTGGTTGATAATGAAGAATGCCTTCCTTGTGTCAAAGAGGAAATCTTGGAATAAGTCCTTTTGTATTCTAAAGAAGAAGATGAAGGAGCTTATCTTTTTGTTACCCTTCATGATGTTGATAAAAAAGAATATGAAGACTTGTGGTAGTAGTTTGAAAACATTTGCAATGAGTTTAAATCTCTTAAGGGGTCTACAACTTCCTTAGAGCTTATTTTAAGTGATGGTAAGAAAGATGACATTTTTCAAAATGTCATAGAAGATCCAAAGTAAATTTCACCTCAGCATTTGGAGGTAAAAACAATATTCTAATGGCCTCAATCTTCTAAGGAATAAGAAAACATTCCTCTTGAAATCATGCCTAAAAAGATGATGCAAGTTGATCATGAGATGAAGAGTGGGAAATAATATGAGGTATGTGTACAAGGGCAAAAGGAATACATTTACATTGGAGACCTATTTGAAGATGGTCTACTTGAAAGTATAACAATTGAAGTGCCAATAAATAGGTCTGATCCATCAAGTATCCAATCTAAAAAGCAACATGGTTGACACCATGATTCATCTCATGAAGAAGGAGATGCAAGAAACTTTTATTTTGATCTTGGAAAGGGAGGTATGTTTAATTGTTAGTTATATATAGTTGTGTGCTTCCTATTTTTCCTAAGTGCTTTGAGCACATGTATGTGTCTTATTAATATGTTTTCTTTCTTTGTGTGTGTCCTTTGTTTTGTGTGGTTGACGTAATTAGTTGTCTTGTCTTGGTTAAAGCTTGTGGTTAATGTTCAAAGGTCTCCTTGTTTTGTTTCAAAATTTAGATGACTACTTAAGCCCAATGGACTGATAAGGCTATTGATATTTAGTATGACAGGCATACTACCCCTATGAGTCACTATTTTATTAACCAAATTTGACCCTAAAGGTCAAATTAGGATCCCTATAGGCAAAAACTTGATTTTTAGGTGTTTTTATGGGTCTAATAATATTTCATAGGGTGTATTATAATCTATTTTCTCTACATTAATGTCATCTTAGCCTTGGTCATAGTCTAATTAGTCAATTTAAATTTTTGAGTCATTTTAGGGTCAAAATAAGGAATTAAATGAGTTGTACAAATTCCTTGAGAAGTGTGAATTTTTAAAAGGGTGATATCATGTGCCATGTGTCATATTATGCCTTAATCAACTATTTATAACTTAAAAGTGATAGGTTCTTCAGAAGAATGAGTTGTTTTCTTGGGAAAAGAGAAGATTTTGGCACTTGTACGACCCATGGGGGAAGGTGACATGTAGGAAAAGGCCATGGAATGTCTCTCCAAATTCCTTAATCTGAATTTCACTTTTTAAATGGTTTAGAAGTGCCAATTTTTATGTAAAACTATTCTACTCCTTCACCCTTCTAGACACATAGAACCAATAAGTTTGTACTTGGTACGACTAGTAGGGGAGGTTTCAAATAAATTTCTCTTGGGGGTGTCTTATAGACTCATTAAAATTAAATTTTATGTTTTTTATAGGAATTTTGGCTTGTGCTTTATGAACCATTCCTAGGAGGTTGACCTATCTAATTTACTTGCTAATCATTGCACCTTATAGGTTTTGCTCTTGTTTAAATGATTCTATACAATCCATCTATTGAGATTGATTTAAAAGGAAATTAAATCCATAATATAAGGATATTTATGTTTGGTTTATCATTTCAAAGTGTTTTTATGGGCCAATTATCTTAGGTTTCAAGAGAATGTACCATTCTATGTGGTAAACAATTTCCATTATCTGCAAGACTTTCATGCTTGGATGGTGAATTAAGGGGGTTATATTTGGTTCATTTACATGATTTAAATTATTTATTATATTTAAATTTAAAATTAATTCTTCAAATCAATTTCCATGAGTTTGTAATCATATTCAACATATACAGTCTTCCACCATTGATGAACATGTATAAGTGCCATGAAGGAAGAAAATCATATTGGAATAGATGGTTTGAAGTTGGTTATAATACCATAATAATTATGAGAAACCATTTGGGAAATTGATAAAGATTCTTAGTCTATTCATGAGGTCTCAACAATTCACATTATCCATATTTTTTTCATTGCCTACAAGCAACTCAAAATGCACCTACAAGAGCCTCTTAAGATGACATCATGTTACAAGGAGATTTAATAGTTATTTTAGTCCTTCTTAGTGATAACAGAACATTTATAAACCTTGGTTAAGGTCTATAGTGATTCACAAACACATATCTCTTACTCATTACCTGTTATTCCACATATACTACCTGTACAATGGGATGTCCACCTATAGGTGGCACTATTAGAGGTATGAAGGTACTTGTACGGATGAAATTAAACATGTTGATAACCTTCTTGATATCCTATAATGTAGTGAGAACATTCAATACATTTTTGAGGTTTAATTTTGAAAAAATAGATTTTAAAACCATTTTCAAAGATTTAAGGACTAAGTTTAGGGACCTTTTCCCTAAAATAAGAAAATAGAGATTCAAGCCATTTTGTGGATATCTTATAAAGGTGTTGTTAAGAGTTTTGAATCTTCTAAATGTGTTTGCATTATTTACCTATCATAGGAGAAAAAAATTCAAAATAAATAAGGTAATTTTATCATTTGGTTTTCATGTTAGAGGATCCCAAATATGCACCTTAAATCACCAAACTCAGGTAGTGATCACCTATTGGTTTAAGTTCAAAAGAGACATTTTTCATCCTATGTTGTAAATTAGACATTATCACCATAGTTTAATATTTATAAATGGTTAAAAGGAGTAATTATGACCTAATATATTACCTATAATAGGACAATTTACTATCTCTTATTTCTCATAAACACCTACAGGTGTCCCACCATTCAAGGATACACACATATAGCTAGTTGTAAGAGCACATAGTCCAAGATGGAGGTTTATGATATAATCACTAGGGTTGGTAGATGATATATTTTTTCAAATGTTTTATGATTTTTATTAATGATGTATAACCTTTCAATATAATAAATATCCACCTATAGGGGTTTCTTCATTCAAACATAGTTGACTATGTATGACTATAAAGGGACAATGAGCAAAGTTAGTGTTTTTGAGGTTTACATTATAGGAATATGATGTGAATATATTAAATGAGTGATTTATGGAAAAAACATAAAAATAAGGTTTTTTAGCACTAAATTCAAGGTTAAATTATGCAAAACCACCTATAATAGATGCATAAGACATAGTCATTCTATCATGCAAACCTAGTTGGGTAGGATGGAGATTGAGGTTGTGAGTATGATTGTAAAAAGTTATATAGGAATATTTTACATATATATGATAAGTATAACCATAATAATATACTATTATATAATAAAAACCATGTTTAAGTCCATCACATAGTTCATATGGTTGAATATTGTACACAGTCAATGCTTGCACTAAATCCCTACCATTTAGAAGGTATATGACAAAGTAAGGGATAATTTGGGGTGATTATTGGTAATTAAACATGTTTATAATTATTATAAACATGTTAATAGACCATTATATCATGAAAATATGGTTAGGAGAGCTTTAAATAAGATAATACATAGTCCATATGAGAATCTTACATGCACAATCTGATTTCTAAGGGTCTGCCTTGGAATTTGAAGAGGTTTTGGAGTAAAATGACATAATAAAGGGATAAAATTTTGTGGAGGGAGTATATATGAATTTATAAATATTATATAACATTAAAATTATTACCCTCTATTTTGTCTCACATAGAGGGTACTTCCCCTTATGCATAGATTGACAGGTTCTATAAAGTAGGGTTAAAGGATGTACGAGAGGATATATAGAAATTACAAGGAGGTTTCTTAAGTTTAAAAAACCTAATTAAAAATAATAAAAATATAAAAAATGTTGAAATTGAATAGGTTTTCCAAAACCACAAGAGTTTTAGTCAGGTCTAGTAGGCAGGGTTTGGGCCTAGAGGCCAAATGGAGGGTCACTTCCAATTATAGCATGAGGTGATAATTAAAATGGATTGTTTCATGTTTTTGAGGTCATTTAATACATTTTAAATATATTAGTATGAAATGGAATCATAAATAAAGCCACTTGTGGCTCAAGATAACTTCAAGCCTATAGGGAATAGAGAAGATAAGATCAATAAGAGAAGTTTGAAATCTCATATCTCTTTTGATGCTTTACATGGAGGTTAGGGAAGTTTGAAAAAGTTTAAAATATCTTATACATTTATATTGTGATTTTCAAAAAAAAAATCAATGTCCCATGTTTATGAATGAAGCTTAAGAGGGTAAAACAAACCTAGACTCACTAAAACCGTTGTTAACGACCTGATAAAGGAAATGAGGATGGGAAGATGATATAATGGAATATTTTCCCAAAAAATATGATTTTAACTTTTATGGGACTCTATAAAGCTAATTTACATGGTTTTGAGTTGTACGTAATTGTATAGATGGAGTATAAAATAGGGTTTTCTTGACTATTTTATGCATTGTGTAGGTTATGAGAGGTTTCAAGAGATGCCACTCACATGGAATATGATATTAGGATTAATAAAACTACCCACATAAATTTTATTCCTAAAAAAAAATTATAAGTACCTCAACAATAGATCTCATCTTAGCCAGTCAAAATTGACATAATAGACATGATGGTGAGAAGTGTGAAAACTTCAACTAGATGGATTTTTAAGGTCTAATTGATAATTATAAGGACATGGATAGTATTTAAAAGTATTATACACTAAATTAAATGTATTTTTATGGAAAAATTAATCAAATTTTGAGGCCAAGTGTGTAGGGTGTGTGAAAGAAGAGTTATTTTAATTATAGATGGTGATAGCTCATTTTAGGAAGATGCCGGATGATAAAGATTAAAAAAAATTAATGGAGAGGCATGTATAAAATAATTAAATATCCTTTAAATCATAATAACTATCCCTAATAAATTTTTGTATGTTCAATCAAGGCTAAATTATGAAGGCAGTTTTTTGAGCTAGTAAAGGGAATTATCTGCCACTTTTCAAGAGTTTCATGCCTTGAATAGACTCTTGTCTCTTCTAAAATTGTATGGTAAATTTAAAATAATATTTAAATTTAAATTTAACTCATTTTATCATCTTTAAAAGTGTCTTTTTACCTTTGGACTTATCTTTTCTTATCTCTCTCTCAAGTTCTATAAGAACTAGCCATTTTGGCCTTTATAAATTATGCTCCACCTGAGTATGGCAAATCCCTGCTCATTTTCATACCGTATATCAATAAATAATACTTATTTTTACCTCTTACATTATTTTTCATATTTTTTTTAACTTGGATTATTAATCTTTCTTAGTGATAAATCTTGTTTCCATAGTATGTTGTCTCATTCTCTCACCTATTTGTAGTTGGAAAGATTATTATTTTAGGTCATGTGAAGTGTTAAAGGAAGTGTTAAGGTTGAGTGAGTTATCATATTAAAGAGTGTCATTATATACCTCTTTTCTATTACTCCTATCCTAAACATTCATCCATAACCTCATAATTAAATATTGATGTGAGAAGGTGCATATTTGAGAAGTGTATGTTTGGATAGTCCCTTGTTCTCATGTGTAACACGTATCTATTTGGTAGTCATTAAATAATTTTGTGTATCACCTAATTTAGGATAGTTTAATTTTAGTATCATTTTTCTCTCACAAACATAGGTTTATTATTTTTATACAAGTGGTACATCAAGGGATCTAGACTTATCTAGAGATTTACCTCATTCTTAGGCTCACCCACAGCCTAGAGGTGTTTCAATTGTGCCACTTGGATGAGGAGAGATGAGACATATCCTCAAATGGTGAAAATACATGTGAAAAAAATACTTATAAAGGAAATTTTATTCTATAAGAGTGTTTAATTTTATAAATACCAACTATGCTTCTTAGTTGTGTACATGAAGCACTTGTTCATGAAAAAAGATCATATTCCATTCCTATATGGATAAGTTCTTGATCCCAATAATCTTGTTTAGTAAAATAAGTGGGATAACTCATGTGATAAGTTTATTATTTTATTATTTTTGTATGTTTCCATTGAAATTCATTTCCATGTAGATTATCCACAACATTCCTACACTATTTTGATCATTCTTTAGTCTCTTTTCAGATATCTTGATGTGATTTATATCACTCATCCTCATTTTCTTATTGTTTATTTAGATATTATTTTACTCTCTTATCTTACTTCTATTTCTTGTGATGATAAATTTTTTATGGATAGTTCTCTTCCTTCTATCAAACCACCACTAAGGGATAAGATTTTGCTAGACCTTAACTATCCCATTACATATTCTAAATTAATTCATAAAAAAGACGTTTCTCTTTTAGATCAATCAAATATTTCCACTTTGAAGGACTCTTCTTTAAAATAAAAATGAAAATATAAATTTGTTGGAGTTATCCTTAGATTAAAATCAAAGGGGTATACATAAATAAAATGGCACAAGGGTGATAATTAGATCTATAGTAGGCCAATTAGATTCTAAAATCAAATATAAGTATATAATGAATTTATTACATTGAAATAGTCTAAATATGGAAAGTATAACTATGTTAGATATACAAATGATAAATAAGTGATGTAATTATCTTGATTTGATACTAATGTGGTTTTGGATCTAAAATAGGACAAAATCAAGTGGGAAGGAGATTTTAGACTAATAATAAGATCCTAGTTCTGATGCTTTTAGATCTCTAGATAATAATGTCAATTTGAGATGGTTTCATCAAGCTAATGTCTAGGTTTAATTCTAGTGTCATGTATGAAATATCTATTGAAATAAGATGTGATCACTTAGATGTTTTTGGGTTCTTCTCCTTCTCTCTAGTGTATTTATATTTAATTCATGGACTATCACTCATGAAATGGTAAAACCTTAGATTTCCATCTTCATAATAACCTTGGGGGAGAATGGGTTAGTGGGCACATAGTGTCAAGCTACCCTAAAGAACCAATTATTAGTGGACACTAACCATATAGATAGAAATCTAAAGAGGGCCTTAGACTCATTTATTTTTCCCTTATGTGTTTGATTGTGTTTGAATCATAAAATATGTACAAATTAGGTACAATAGTGGCATAGCTTGTAACTTGGAAAATCAAGCTCTTAGACTACTCCTTTATTACTTCAGACTTGTATATGTGTAGTCCCTATGACTAGTATGAAAATAAAAATAAATATGGATGTTTTATTCAATTGAATTATCTTTGCTCTTTAATCTAGGTGTAACAAGGTCTTGTAGGTAAGGAATGAATGGGGTTTGATATTATATTTATATCAATACCTTTGGAGTAATAAATCATATTAAAACACTTAGGTTGACCACTAATACATTTCATTTTTAAATTGGATGACTTTAGGGTACTGGGTACTTGCATCAAGATTGGATAATAACATTGACTCTACCATCTACCCTCTACATTAGTATACAAGGATAAGAAAATTAGGTATAAGTTCTAAACTTGTACAGACGAGGATAAGTACATTTTAGGAAATATAGAATAGCTAGGTCATCAATATGAGAATAGTCAGACTACGAGATATATGCCAAAGGGCACAAAAATAGAGTAGATGAAAGACTTTCAAAACCAAGAAAGGTAAATAACTAAGAGGAATAACTAGGGTATGAGTTTTCCAAATGTAAAAGATTGAGGTGTTATATAATCATAAAATATCATCTACATTTTCTCCCCTTTAAATATAGTAATTAAATTTATAGTTTAAAGTAAAGGAATGCATACCTAAGTGTGTATGCACACCTTGTCTTTGCATGCACCCACTTCGAGTGATTTGTTGGTGATTGAATTATAACCAAGATCTTATTATACTATAAAATTAGTGGATATAATTTGGGTTAAAAGTAATTTAAATATATTGAATTTGAAAGAACAAGGTTTAGGAGTACACCTATGTGTTGATGTAACCGACTTGCCTATTGGCAAGTTAATTTGAAAATGATGTATCATTATAAGACTTTAAAATAGAGATTAAGAAAAATATAGATAAATATTTAAAGTACACACACACACACACACACACACACACATAAAGAGAGAGATGAACATGCCACCAACCTTGGAGCAAAAGTGAGTTGCCACATGATAGTTGAGATTAGCTTAACCATGAAATCCAATTATAATTATAGCCTAGTAAGGCTAGATGATAAAGTCTAACCTAAAAACTTTGAAAGATCGAGTGTTTTGATCACCTAAACCATACAAAAAGTGAACCAATTAGTGTAGTAGATTGGCTCAATAAACATCTTTAAAATTCTATGGGGTATCAGTTAAAAAAGTCTATGATATGGTAACAATCTATAAAAGAGTTTTATAATATGAAATTGATTTGTTTTTTACAATATTAGGCACATGTTGTATACTATAGGAACCTTAGATATGTCTCATACTAAAATTGTGTATAATAATAGTACCAATATATATAATTTTGGCACAAATGTGAATCTAAATAATATAACTATGTGCTCTGGCCAATTTGGATAAATATGTAAGTGTGGAAAAATTATTCTAAAGCATGCCCCCACTATATATGGATAAAATAAAAATATATATAAGTAATCATGTGGAAACATTTTCCAAAAAATGCCCCCAATATAATTTAAAGATGTTGAAGACTTAATAGGTGTGGAGAAAATGCTTCCAAATCATGCTCCCACTCAATTCGATAACTATTATTGTGTAAAATCCATGCCCATATGACATGCCCTCACTAAATCTAAAAAATAATATAAATATCATGTACTAAATGAATGTGTAGAACATGTGTACAAAATAAGCCCCTAATGAATCTAGAAACTGTGCATGTATAGAAACCATGCCCATATGACATGTCCCCAAAAAATATGCCCCCTCTTTGAGGTGAGAGAAATATAGGAACTAGTAGTTACCTCACCTCAAAATGATAGGAAAATTATATAATTTGTGAATATAACCATATAACATGTAAAATGGAACATGTATAGGTAGATATAACATTGAAACACATAAATAATGTGATCAAATGTAGGACTAGGATGATGCATGATAAAGGTTTTGAAAATATATAGATAGTAACATTACAATGTCAATAGGAAAATAAGAAAAAACACAAGATCACTCAAAATCAAATCAAAATGCAATGGTTTAAGGAGACCACAAACAAGGATCATGTTCAAATGTCACATAATCAAAGTGATATGACTTATTCAAATTTACATAAAATCAAGAATGACAAATTCAAATGTCCATACAATAAATAATGACATATGTAAATTTCAATGAAATCATACATAGGAATGTGGGATGTAAGCAAAGTAACATATTCAAATGCCTAAAAAAAGAAAAAAAATAGAAATATAAGACACTTGAGGAAGTGCATAAAGTAAAGCATAAAAAACTAACATAAATATGTCATAGTAGGCTATGGATCAAATGTGTTAGAAAAATTATGTTAGGTGTATATCATATCAAGTACCATGTGTAAGATATAACCATGGATAAAGGCATGTGTAAGTGCATATCTAATCTCAAACATGATTATGTAGAGTGATAATCGAATCATATAACTTGTGTGTATCAAGATCAAGTAGGCATATGTCCCCATTGCCCATTTGACATGAGTACATGGAAAACCCAACATCAAAAATAGGAATATATCATCTGTCTGTGTATGATTGTATCACACTCAAGTAGAAGCATGAAACATATGTTTATGTAAGAGTAATTGAATATGTTGTCCATAAACATGAAACTAACAAAAAAATGCTAGTGATCCAATACAACATGTAAGTGTCAAAAGTTTATTTTGGATTTTTGAATGTTTTTTGGTATTTTGGAATTTTTGAATAGGAAATATCATCTGATGATGCCATTCAATGGATGGTCATATATGTCTCCCCATATTAAATCTTGAAACTATAAGTTGGATTTTTTAAATTATTTGTATCATGATTGGATAGGTTGAAAAGGTACATATCATGTTCTTCCTCATATTTTGCATGTGTAGTAGAATAATTAATGCTATAATTTGAAATATGTATTAATTTTCCTTCATGAGGAAAGGAAATACCTTGCTGATTTGGATCAATTTTTTATTTCATTTGGTATAGCCAAATAGTTCCTAGCATAAATGCATATGGATATGTGGTAGGCATAACCCAAACTTGTGTATTAATTACTTTAGGACCAAAATTAATTGATATTGTTATGTTTCCTAACAAGTCTTTCCAACCTCCTTTGTTTAGTAAGTTTATTAGATTGAAACCCATTTGTTTTAAGCATCTTATATTGCAAGTAGTTTTTGCTTGTGTAGGATCAATGAGGTTATGCCAAAAATAAGCACCACCCATGTATAAGGTAATTGTTAAATCTTATTGGCATGGATGATTTTTGTGTTGTTCACTTTGAGACTCTTCCATAGGATTTGGATCTTGGATTGGTCCCATGTTAAGTAACATTTGTAAACTAGTCATATAAAGATTATGGATACCAATTTTTTATTCATAATGCTCCTTAGGTAAGTTATCTCCATCCTTTGTGTAAGGGACAAAGATTTTATGTTTGGAGGGATATATGTTATTGATTAATTATGAAAAAATCATATCTATTCACATAATTATATAAATGGATAAATGAACAATATTGTTTTTGCAATGTCCTTTCCTTTAATGGGGAAAGAGGGCCTCTACTAATTATAAATTGCAAAACCAAATCTAAGGGTCTGAATTCTAGCACATATGATGTAATTTTAAATTGAATAGTATAATATTTAAGGTAATTATCATCATGTTGCTTGAAATTATTCAAATTTTATTGTGTAAGTTTTGTCATCTTGTGGATATTAAAATCCATGAAGAATTCATCATCCAACTCTAATATAATATGTAAGGAAACATTTGGTAAATTTTATTAGTCTACATGTGCACCCTTTGGAGAAGTGGTTTTAAGACTTGTCCATTTAGTTGATATAATAGAAACACCCCTTAGATTGTGGGTGACCTTTTGTGAGAGGTGAGTCTCTAGAGAGGGATGGTTTCCCTAATGAATCACCTAACTAAACTTTCTTTATACTTTGACAAGAAAAGGGAAAAGAGAGAAACTAAAAGTCAATATGAGGTACTGCACCAATGATCTTTTGTCCCATGTACTATCGTATTGACAACACAATAATATTTAATATGGACTGAATTTATTTTACACAATCTTAAAAACAAGCTCTTCATATAAAAGTGTTTCATATCGAGGTTATGATCTATGCATAGAACTTGAATGGATAACTAAAAGGCCTTATACTAGACATAATTAACTACTTTACACAAAAAATCACTATCATAATAATTAACTTCAACACAAAATATGACTTTTATAAAATCAACCTACTTGTAGCAAGGTGAAGGAAAATGGACATGCAAGAGGGAGAATGAGTTCTACCAAAAATGTAGATAAAAAAATTAATAGAATCACAAAAAAATACTAGTATGAAGTGGGTAAAATTACTCTTATATTATTTCAATAGATTTAAATCCATCAATACAAATGGGTAGTGTCTTGTCATCCCTAGTGGAGGAATACCAAGAGAGACATTCTCAACCCAATATATAAGAAGATGATGCAAGAGAGAAAGAATAAGGCACTAATCATTTACATAAATGAGTCAATTATAACATGTTTTTCCTATTCAAGATAGAAAGGCAATTGAAATATTAGGCCATTATGCCTTCTACAACATCTTCATACCTGTCACAATGATGATCCTCTAAAGAGAGTGGCATATGAGTGGAAGAGAGGGTTTTATCTTTCCTAATTTTATACCTTAGAGTGAGTGATCATGTATGGGTTGGTCAAATAGATACTCCAAACTCTTTAAACTCCCACCTCTAGCCTTAACTCTCCCTTTTTTGACCTCTTTGCACTTGCACAAGTTTATTTAATGGTTGACTTAGTGTAGGGCCACTACTTTACTCCATGGGAGTTACCTTTCAAGGAAATTTTAAAAACCACTTTTATAAATTAATAATGATTGACATGAATGAATTATCACCTTATGAGAAGCCACATTTTTATAAGATCACCCTTCAATACCTTAAATATTCATAATGGTCTTAAGTGACCTTAAACCTACATCATGGTCATGCTTGAGCAACTTCCTTAGTAAATTTAAACTAAAAATACTTTATATCTCTTCCAATGATCTAAAATAAGGATATAAGATATTATATTATTTTAGATACCTAAAATTGTATTCTCAAGCTTGACTATCTCCATCTTGTACTCAGTCTTATTGGCATGCTCCTTGAAAAGCTGATTTTATCAATCCATGGATATTCTTGAAGATTTTCTTATCTTGAGATTTATTTGACATTTTCCCATTTTTATATGATTCTTTGATTAATGATTAATTTATCATGACATTCATATTATTTATGGAGCTTTTATCATCTAAAAGTTCTTGAACATGAACTACAACTTACTCCTTTTACTAATTTTGTCTATTCTTATTCACAATACCATGTTTGAGCTTCGAAGTTGCTTGCATATTTTAGTTGTAGGTCTGTAACTTTTTTTTCTCTTCTAACAATAATTATTCATAGATCATGAAGCTTTTATAATCACACACTAACTTATGTCTTGAGAGCTCTCCCATGTTTGAAATTCTACTTCATGACCTTGATTAACCCATGAGACAATGCTAAAAGGTATTGAGACCTTAGAAAAGATCTTGAGGATTATTGAGGATTTTATGAAAACCTTGATAAAAATAAATATAACCTTGTTTTGTAATTGATACATCAATAATATCTATTGAAACATAGTCATAGGCTTGGATACACTCTTGAAGGCTAGGGAAACTCGTCATTAACATTGTTTGAGAAGGCTTCTTAGAATTTTAAATTTTCTCTCTCATTTTCTAAATAGGATTTTCACACTTATTAGAGATGTATTAATTCTATCATAACCTTAAATCTTACCTTATTTATCTTATCTCACTATTTCAACTATACTTTGACCGTTTTCTCAATAGAATTCCTTCAAATGATTATCAATTAGGTTCTCAACCTTAAAAAATAGGTATAAAAAATTTAATCTTAATTATCTCCATTTTTAGTGGATTTAAAGACATAAAACACATGCAAAATCCTAAAGACATATTTTAGGATCTATCCATAAACTTTTGTATCTTTTTGACCAATCATTTGAGACGTATGATAGGTTTAAACCCATGAACCCTAGTTAAAGGTTTAACAGATATAAGATAGATTGAGATCCTTAAAATTAAATAATTTGTGTTTTAAACACTATTATTTGAATATCTCAATTGGAATAAGACCTAGACTCCCTATTTTTCCTCTATAAAGTTAGTCTTATGTTTGATAAACTTCCTAATGAACCAAAATATAACTTTTCTTACTAACTGTAACATGCAAAATATGTTTGTAGATTATAAGGGCAAGGGTTTAAGATACATTTACATTTTATGAACTATATGAGATTATTTTGATTGATAAAATATCCTCCCACTACCTTATAAATTAAAAAACCACTTCTCTCACCATAAACCATTCAATAAATGGCAAAAGGCTTGGGGATATACTTGTCCTTGCTTTATGAGAGATCACTTGGTAAGCCTTGAAGGTTAAGGCATATATAAATATATGGGTGGGTCTTAAGGACCTAAAACCCTCTAGTTTAACATTACAACATTACATGAAACCTTATTATATGTCCTTTCAGTTATAGCTTGGTATATAACCTATAATTCCTCTCCTAAAGTTCAAGATATGGGGAAATGTTTGAATCCTCTTATCCCTTTATTATTTCATTATAAAGACTTACCATTATATTTTAGACCTTGATAAATGTATCCAATATCATGAAAGCCTTACTTGTTATCTTAAAAATTTCATAAACCCTCCTTAAGACCTCACTCTAAGGCTATATAGGCCCATTTTCTCCT
Source organism: Torreya grandis (assembly GCA_037957365.1). Lineage (NCBI taxonomy): Eukaryota > Viridiplantae > Streptophyta > Pinopsida > Cupressales > Taxaceae > Torreya > Torreya grandis. The sequence continues at coordinate 984,781 of JARHVA010001115.1, read as the reverse complement.
TATTAAGCTTGAAACATGGTATCTTACATTATTGAAATCTTTGTCACCCTCAAAAGTATTCTGCATGCCATCTCTATTATAATCATTTTGAGGCTAATGGTCATGTACTATATTTATATAAGCCTTTAAGGACTTAATTTCTATCCCTTTAAAATTTAATTTTTTTTTTGCCATAATTTTATCCCATGTATACCTTGAAGCTAACTTCTAAGACCTATAACTTCTTAACCATGAACTCAAATCTATTTAACATTAGGGATCTACATAAAAACTTGCCTTTTGGTTCCTTTAATCATAAGATCAACTTTAACCTAAAACTTCATTATTTTTTTGATTTTGTTTCCCTCTTATATAATACCATGCTTCACACTTTCATTCATAATTGACCCTATTTCATCTCCATTAGGTTTTGAAAATCTTAAAATAACAAGGTTTAATGTGAGGAACAACTCTTTTAAGGTTACTCAGAATTAGGCATGCTTCTTGAGAAGGTTGAGAACATGATTTTAGTCTTGGAAGTCATTGTATACCTAAAACTTCATTGAGACTGCCTTAAGGATTGGGTGAAACTCCATTATGAGGTACTAGAACATGCCCAACTATTTATAACCTCACAAACCATTCCTTAGGTTAGGAAAATGCCCTAGATACCTTGAGAGGAAATGCAACTCTCTTTAACTCTACCCCTTCTCCACATGATTATGAGTGATTTAAACCTTCTCTTATTTGACTTAGAGATTGATTTGATAGGTCTTAAATGAATTAAGAATTTTTTGATCAGTTGAGAGGCTCTTGACCAAGACATAACCTCCTTTAAACATATGAATCCTCTCTTTATGCGTACAATTTTCCCTAATAGGGGCTTGGATTCTCTTAATTCCTACTTGAAACCTATATGAAATTTCTCGTTATACCTTACAAAACCATGAAAACCTATTTTGGATACCCTAAAGTAGGTCTATATACTCATTAATTCATATTAAATCACATGAAAATCCATTTGAATTTTTGTTTAGGGCTTTAAAACTCTCCAAACCCTTGATTGAATTTAAATAACATTGAGATATCCTTTGAATTTCATTCAAATATTACATCATTCACAATTTTTTTCAATACATTTGTTGTAGATTTGTCCAATCTTAAATACCCTATGCATCTTTCCTTAGACATTTACCTTGGACCCTTAGGGGTTGATGTAGACATGTATGTGATGTAGAAAGGGTCTAGATCCTTTGAAACCACTAAATTATCTTATTCATACTCTTAAAAATCTTACAATACTCATCATTGAGTCCATGGGGAACTTGTTTTGCCTTGTAAAACCATAGAAATATTATAATTCATTCATATAGACTTTTTTCATACTTGGAAGGCCTGCAATTCATGAGGACCTTATAGTAGACCTGTAGAATACACCTATAGGATTTTAGGGAGATATTAAAACTCAAGATCCACTACAAACTTAATTTTATCTACTTTGACTTATTTAAAACATGGTTCATTCTTAATCTTAGTCTTCTCTCCTATAACTTTTAACATTACACCCATGTAGGTCTATATGAATATTATGAAGTCTAATACTCTTATTTAATGTTGTTTCATGGTTGATAACATTATAGGGTCACGGGAACCTACTAAATGTTGTTTATATACCTATAACCTCTTATTTTGTCTTGACATTATAGGATTGATGGGTATACCTTGTAAATGATATCTCAAGCTTGAGGCCTTCCTTGAGGATTTATAAGGATCCTTGTGATCATATACCATAGTTTTAAATTCAAGATGAGTTATAAGGGAACTATCAAGCTCATTCAAGACTCTTTACCCAAGTGAAGAACACCTTAACATGCCTTGAAACTTTACTTCTTGATATGTAAGCATGTACAATCCTCTCTAATTGAAACCTATTTAAGAGTCTTTGAAGGTGGATTTTATGGGTATATAACTCCATGAAAATGGAATTGTATGAAAGGGATAAGGGTTACCTTAATTTTGTGAGGATTCACCCTCAATAGGAGTAATAAAATTAATTGAAACCCCCACTTCTTAGTCTGTAGTCTAATATTCTCTCTTCAAAATTAAATCACTATTAAAACATTTGGTTGGATCTCATGGCCTTCCATATAATATAGGGATTATTAAAGAGGAATACACACCACCTAAAAAAAATTCTATCCCCATGTGCCCTATTATAACAATCCCAAAAACATCAAAAACAAGCCTCATAAATTTAGGGTTTAAGAGGGGTTTGGAGCCATCGATGGAGTTTTGACTAGATGTACATGATTTGAAGTTTATTAGTAAGACTTGATGCATCCAAATGATACATATTAAACATTTTGACATTCTCCAAGAACCATTCCTTACCATACAATAAAAATAATGTCATCTCCAAAACTATGCTTCCATTGAACTATTTTGAGGGTTGTTTCAGCTTCTAAGTGATTATTCATAGCCCTACCTAGATTGTTCTTTCTAACAACACTTATGATGCATAATTTATGACCTACTTCTCTCTCTAATGGTTATACAATCCCATGCATCTTCTCAAATCTTTTAGAACATCCCAAAAAATAGTTTGTCTACATTTGTGAAGGGGTTCATGGGTTAGTTTTAGCCTTTTCTTAATTTTTTAAGAATAGATATTTTTCTATAAAAATTGTAAAGGAATAAAAATGAGGTAAATGACTTCATAATCCTGTGTTGACCTAGAAAGTGTCTATATAGAAATATAATATTGAAGAAAACATTTTAAAACTCTATTTTTTATGAAGAATTTAATGTTTTGAATCCTTATTACCTCTCCTTTCTAAAAAAACCATCAAGGAAGACTAATACATCTGGTAGGTGCCTAAATAAGTCTAATAAACTTAATTTCAAGCATGATATTTCTTAAAATCTTTGTGATTTGGCCCTTTTAGTCCAAAACCTAAAACTCGTAGAATGTAAACTCCATGAAGGCTTACTTTATTATGCTCTTTTCTTTAAATTAGTGATTTTTTTCCATGAATAGATTTCCATGACATTGAAAAACCCTACAAAATGATTTAGAAACCATGAACCTTGCATAACTATCTGGAAAATGGAAATCGATTTAACTATTTTGGAAATATTGGAGTCTTATTCCTAATATAGTTAAGGGCCTAAGTTGTTGAATCAATAAATAGTATTTCAATAATTTAACTACTAATTTAGTATAATTTATTTATATTTTTTACCTTTTTATAAATATTAATAAATATGGAGAAAATAAGACTTAGCTAAAAATAGGATGAAATGGCTAAGATAGGGTCTATAATTTGTTATAAAGGACTGGGATAGTGTCACAAATCAGGATCTAGCTTTTGTTTTTTGAAAGGATAGGAGCACCAAAATAGGACACCTTAGGATCTAGTGCTATAGTCATTTTCTACCATTGTTTTACAAACTACTCATAGAGACCTGAGTTTTTATGTTTTTTTATTGTCTCTATGTGAGCCGACCTATGAAATCTTGATTGTTGAAAGTCTATGAAACTCCTTGTAGAGACTATTTAGTCTTCAAACCCTATAATTCATGGTTATTTGATAACTATTGAGAAATAAGGTAAGGTTAGTGTATTCAATATGCATTAAACATGTATCCACACCCCTTATGTGGGCACACTACCTACATATTAGTACTTTGAAGAGGGATCAAGCCATATGTAATTCTACCACTTAATGTGCTTTGTGAAATACTAGTATGCATATGCAAAAATTCTAAATTATTTGTGTTTGAGGTGGCTAGGGACTGGTGTGAGGATTTGGATATGCTTGTAGCTATATTGGATGGTTGTATGTAGAGAATGGTAAAATTTGCCCCAATAATATATCTTATATTCTTGCTTGCTTTTGTAATATTTGCCAACCCCTTCTAAATTAACTTTGAATGGGATTATATATATATATATATATATATGTATATATGTGTGTGTGTGTGTGTGTGTGTGTGTGTGTGTGTGTGTGTGTGTGTGTGTGTGTGTGTGTGTGTGTGTGTGTGTGTGTGTGTGTGTGTGTGTGTGTGTGTGTGTGTGTGTATTGATCATAGATTAAATTTATTCATGCTAGGCCAATAGGATGAAGGATAAGAACTAGAAGGAAATGACCATTAGAGCTAAAAATGCAATTAAATAGAAGCACCAAAATAGCACACCCTAAGGTTTGGTGTTTTAGTCCAAGTTGAGAGATCCTATCCTATAGGTATGGGACATAGAAGGATGGAATTAGCATGGAAAATGTATCATGGCTAAGCTAAAACTAGGTTTAAAAAATTTATGGATGACTAGTAATAAGCAAAAAGGTGTTTATAAGGGTCATGAGAACATGCAAAAGGGACTTATGGGTTGGGTTTCACAAGACACACTCAAGCTACCAATTTTGACATTTTTATATGACTAAATTTACCCCCCCTTTATTCTAGTGATGAAGAAAAGCAAAATTATATGATAAAGGAAAAAATAAAAAGTGTACCTAAACTTACCTACAAGGGTGAAGCTCATGAAGCTGTGTGATGCTAGGTGTGCGTAGAGACAAAACATTATGAAATATATATCTAAAAGAGAAAACAAAGAGTAGATTAGTTATTAATAGATATGATATATATATATATATATATATATATATATATATATATATATATAAAATAAGAATGTACAAAAGCTAGGTAAAAGAAAGAGGAAGAGAAAATAATGAATACAGCTCACTAGGTACGTGAACCAATACAAAACCTATTGTGATACTAAGTGATGTTGAGTGATGATAGATGATGTTGTACCAAGAGTAATATCATGAATGAAGTTGAGTGCTCAATTCCCTAAGAGTGGCTCAATAATGTAAAGGCTAACTCTTTGGCTCCATCATTTCCCACTAAGTGAAGATATGTGATCATGCATGTGTTAATTGATGTTTAGAATGTGTGTCCAATCCCTTTGAGTATGTGGCTCAAGAATACAAAGGCTAGCTATCCTTTGGCTCCATTGTTTCCCTATAAAGTGAAGCTATGATTTGATACTCATATGAATGTGTGTCATATGAGATGGCTCGTGAAGCCCATAAATGCTCTATAATTTGACAATGTTGTGTGGATATCTCAATATGTGTTGGAAACTAGGCCACTCTTGACCACTCAAAAAAGGTAGAGATTAGGAATGTATGTAATCCACTCTAAAATAAATAATAAGATTATTTGGAATCCACTTAAGAATTATGACAACCACCTATAGATGGAATAAGGCACAAAATTGTTGAGAATACCTATGTAATGTACTGAACTTGGAAATAAAAGAAGTCAAATGTGTCATGCACATTACCCCCAATCACTGGTGTCTGAAACATGGATTCTAGTCTAGAAGTTATATCAACTGCCTAATCTAAAATTAGAAATCAGATCCATCATCCTGTGTATGATGCCCCCTATATTTGGATTCTCTAATAAAAACTATACTAAAAATATTGATTATGAATTGAACTATTACTGACAAAATTGTAACTATGCTTACTTTTCTATCTATTTTTAGAAAATCAAATTTGTTTATTATTTGGATAAGAGTGAAAAATAGTACACCCTACTATCCAATACTATAGTCCAGTCTTGGCACTTTTGTCTTATGTTGATTCTGATGAGTATTTTATAATTATCATTGTTTGTCTATTCTAGTTTGCATGGTTTGAAGTCTAAATACTATTTAAGGTGTTCTGAAATTTGATTTTTTAATTTATAAGAGATCTGATCTCTATGATAAAACCCTTGTATGTTCTCACTCTTTTGAGGGTAGGAATGAAGACCTACAATGACTATCCTTAGAAAAAAGAGCCTTGCAAGTGTGTTATACTAAAAAAATACATGATATAGCAATGATAATTGATATGATATCTCAAGATATAACATGGTTTGTATGAGAGATTATTAGATCAATAGGGGTATGCTTGGATATATATAATAATATAATAACATGTGTAATATAATAAACTAGAACTAGAAGTTTGGTTAGTTGTTAATTTTTAGTTGTTTTTTGTCAAGAAGGGATGGAGCATGATGTCCATCATGGCATCCAAGAAAGCAAGAGAATACATGATGTGGATCATGGCATTACAAACAATTGAAAATCAAATAAGAAAAAAGCATGAAAGGCAAGAATCAAGAAGCATATGAGAGTGGCCAAGGGGCTAAGAAAATAAGGGACATGGGCACATATCACTCAAACTATAAAGCAAACATACAAGGTATGTTAAAATTCCACATACACATATAAATTAAATAAGCAAGGTTGGCACAAGGGCCACAAGCACATGAAAGAGTAGAAGCCAAGAACATTATCAAATGTACTAAGGCACACATAAAAATGAAATCAAAGGACATTAAAAATGTTCTAAGGCACATATAAGAGATAAAATAGAAACTAATAAATGAAATCATATATAGCTATGCAAAGCAATGTAGGAAAGCATGTAATGTGTTGGAAATACAATTGCATCTAACTAATCAAAACAAGAAGTGAAATTATGCAAGACATGTAGTACAAGACTAGGTATATGCTAAAAATACCACATGTTTTATATAATAGTGAGTGTCTATAGAATGATCTATGTAAGCTATTAAGTAATGTACATCATCATGATAACTAGAGTGTGTGGTGTAGGAATGACATAATCTGGATGGTGTAGTCATGTAGAAGATGCCCCTAGTGGGTAGATAAATTAATGTATCTCTGGAATGTAGAATCAAGATGCCCCCTTAATGGGTAGAGTGAATCAATCAAGGATCTATGTGTCACTGCACACACTCAAAGAAGATTAATTAAAGCATGGTAATGTAGATAAATCAACAAACAATAGCATAGAACAACAAATTGTAAAATTAGCATGGTAATATAAATGTAAAACATGGATAATGCATACAATTGAAACATTTTTGGTATTTTGAGTTATTTGAAGTTTTTTGGATTTTTAAATATTTAAATGTTTTTGATATTTTTGGAATTTTGAACTATGTACAATTAATCATAAAGAGATTATGTACAATAAATTGAGAAGAATCTATGCACAATAAAGATTGGAAAGAAATGATACTAATCGATGAATCTCATGAGAGACTCCCTATCATGGTGTCTTATATTGAGGAGAGGGATCATGTTTGATCATGAAGCATGATGGAATGGATGAGATTGTGGATCTATAAGCTATGCATATTGTAAATGATCTAAAATATCTATAGTGGAAATTTATTGTGGGGCCCCCTTGTAACTTTAAGAACTAAATGCAACTATAAGGCTCTTAAGGATCTATCTAGTAGTAAGAAAAGCTCTCTGAACATGTGTTTTGTGTGTTGAGGCATGAGATCTCAATGATACTACCCTAGGTGTGAACACTATGGCTTGAAGCTATCTAGAATTATGGAATTGTGGTTGCTCTAAAAGAGGCCTCCATGAAAGTGTATGAAATAAATACACTAGTGAAGAAGGCCTCAACTATGTTTGAAGATAAATTGGAAGAATAAATATAACTAGTGGAGGATATAAAACTGGTGGAGAAGTTGAAACTAATGATTGTAAAGTAGAAGATGGCTCTAAAGTGGGGAGTGGTAACTCATATGGATCTCCACCAAATGTAATAACCTAATTAGAGTGAATGAATTTCATGCATCTATGAACTGTAGAAGGTATTGCATGAAGTTTTTGAATCCATGGTTGACCAAGTAACATATTGAAAACTCTTGCACTAGAAACAATAGTAAATGGTGTGGCCACATGTGTTGGACCAAGTTGGAGAGGAAGTATAATCTCACCTAATGAACTCTTTATGTACCCATTGAATCTATTGATAACTATGCCCATCAAGGTAATATCCTTTTCTAAATATCCCAAATGTTACATTAATGTTATAGTGCACATGTTCACACTAGATCTATTATCTATGAGAACACTATGAATAGGATGATTTTGAATGTAAGCTCTGATAAAGAGTGCATGATAATCTGAATCATCCTCAACTATCTCATACTCTGAGAAGGAGATCAAAGGTCTAACTAGAACTCTAAAATTGTACACACCAATCATGTTAATCAAAGGATGTAACTCAACTGAAGGTGCCCTATATGTAGTTGGTGGTAGATGTTCATGATGTGCATGGTAAACACCCGATGTATCATTTGTTTCCTATTTATAATGTTGTGGAAAAAGATCTAAGAAATTTTTTAGAGCCTTATCTTGTGTTTGTTTTTCCTGTAGAGGCTCAATTGGAGTACCAAGATCAATAATATTTCCATCTATCAAGTCCTATATCTTGTTTTTAAAACTAATTCATCTATTTTTTATATGGCTTGGTGCCCAATGAAAGTCACAAAATGCATTATAATCATATCCCCATAGAATAGGCTTTATTAGATCAACTTACTAAATAGGAGGGAGATATATGATATTACATTCCAAAAGTTGATATAAAACACTAGCTAGAGAAATTGGTAGATTATTAAAGGTTCACCAAGGAGGTTATGAGTAAATCACTCGCTAAGGGGGATCTAAAGCTACATTGACTATAGGTTGATTTTGAATTTTTTTATCATTGACCTTGACTTTGTATGGGACTTTGTTATTACTCTTATTTTTTGTTTCTACTATACTTGAGTTTTCCCATTAAAATTAATTTGACTTCCCTTTCCTTTAGTGTATGACATAACTTAGTGAAGGAAGAGAACCTTTTGAACATTAGTGATTCATGCAAAGTTGGTAGAAGACTCTATTTAGAGAGATATTGTAACTCTTGATCGACTATGGGGTTAGTCATCTTATCTAAGATCGTCTTATATCGAAGAACATAATTTGTGAGATGCTCATTTGACCTTTGTTTCTATTATAAAACTTGGGCATAGGAAACCTTATCACCAATGTTAATGCTTAAATAAGCTAGGAACATGTTGGATAAAGGATTGAATGTGTTAACTAACTAATTTGGTAGACATAGAATCATTATATATCATAATCCTTTAGACTCTATGGAGGTAGATTGGTTAGTAGCCAGTCATTTTGCATATAGTCCAAGCATAATGCATGAAAAATTCTTAAATGTGTCTCTGGATCACCCTTGCCATCATATAGAGTGAGCGTGGGTTGAACAAAAACTTATGGTAACGGTGTCAAATAAATATGATGTATCAATGGTGTATGCAGTAGAGCAAAAGAATTCAAAGCCTATGATGGTCTAGAAGTACCTTGCTCAAGATATAACACCTTGGATTGAAGAGATTTTATCTCTTGCACAAGGGCTACCACATCAGGAGATAAAGATGTACTAGCCATAAATGGTGGTGCCTTATAGGAAGGTTAGGTTGTTATAGGGGGTTATTGAGACATAGTTTCCACCATAGTGTCACTTAAAACTAGTTACTCTAAAGGAATGGAAGACTCAACTTGCATAGACTTTTTTATTTCCATGTTAGATTGTAAGATAAGAGTATGATCTTGGCGTTTTACCCTGAGTCTTTCTCTTAAAATTTGTAGAATCAAGCCTTTGTTGATGACATCATTATCAAAAATAGGTGGAAGTGGATCAAGAACATGATATGGTGGGTCATGAACATCAGTGTTTGTATAATCTTTGTTATTTTCATACTGATCATTATTGAAATTATCCTCATGGAAATTGGTCTAATCTAAATGTGTAGGATCTATATCAAGAAGTTGAGCTAGTTATTTATCCATGGTATATGGTTGGGTTGAAGGAATCTAGGTGAAGTTAGAGGGTTACCACTAATTATTACACTTTGTATCAAAGGAAGACATACAAGGAGCTTAAATGGCATAAGGAAAATAACTTGAAAAATTAAAAATTAAATTAAATAAATATAATCTAAACAATGAAATAGAATATACATAAAAAGAGCTCACAATTATTTAAGATGATACCTAAAAGAGCAATAGGACCTAGTGTATGCAACTAGGGTTTTGAAAAATGACATTTTTAAAATTAATATGGAATTTTTAAAATAAATTATGAATTATGATTTAAATATGCAAGTAAAAAATCAAGAAAATATTAGCAAAGCTCTTGATTTAAAGGGACCTAGTATATGCAACTAGGGTTTGAAAGAAAATGATTTTTCTTTTTACTATAGAATTTTAAAAATTTAACTGAATTTATGATTTAAATATGTAGGTGAAAAATTATAAAAATATTTCTAAAATTATCAATAAATTTTCCCTAAGGTTTCTAGGGTTTTTATTTGTAGAAAGACACAATAAATTCAACTAGGGTTTGGAATAAATTATTTTAAAAATAACTAATGTAAATTTAAAATTTAAATGTGAATTTATGGTTTAAAACATGAAAGAAAAATTAGAAAATTATTGGAAAAATAAGCAAGGAATTTACCCTAGGTTTTCTAGGGGTTTTATGCATAAACGAAGTCAGGTTCACCAAATTATTTAACTATTTTGGGAATATTAGAGTCTTATTCCTAATTTAGTTAAGGGTCTTAGTTGAATAAATTGGTAAATAATATTTAAATAATTTAGATATTGATTTAGTATAATTTATTTGTATTTTTAACCTTTTTATAAATAGTAATAAATATGGAGAAAATAAGTCTTAGCTTAAAATAAGACAAAATAACTGAGACAGGGTCTGGAATTTTCTATGCAGGACTAGGATAGTGTCACAAATAATATCTAGGTTTTTTTTTGTGAAAGGGTATGAGTGCTAAAATAAGACACCCTAGGGTTGATGTTATAGTTTTTTTCCACTATTGTCTAAACTATGCATAAAGACATGAGTTTTAAGGATTTTATCTGGTGTCCCTATGTGAGCTTGCCTATGAAATCTTAACTACTAAAAGTATATATAACTCTTTGTAGAGCTTATTTAGTATTTAAACAGTAGACTTCATGGTGCTTTGATAAATATTTATAAATAAGGAGGGGGGTTAGTGTGTGTAATATCCATTGAACATGTATCCACACCCCTTGTGTGGGCACACTACCTACATACCAATACTCTGAAGAGAGATCAAGCTATATGTAGTTATCCCACTTTATGTGTTTTATGAAATAGTGTTATGAAAATGCAAAAATTCTAAATTGGGTATGCTTGAGGTGGTTATGGAATGGTGTGAGGATTTGGATATGATTGTAGCTATATTAGATGGTTGTATGTGGAGAATAGTGAAATTTGCCTCAATGTTATTTTCTTGTATTCTTACTTGCTTTTGTAATATTTTCCAACCCCTTCTAAATTAACTTTGAATGGGATTTTATAGATATCTATTGGTCATGGGTTAAATGTATTCATGCTAGGATAATAACATGAATGATAAAAACCAAAAATATATGACTATTGGAGCTAAAAATGCAATTGGATATGAGCACTGAAATAGGACACCCTAGGGTCTAGTGTTATAGTATAAGTTGGGCACTCCTATCCTATAGGTGCACACTTAGGGTATGGAATTAACATTGAAAATGTAGCCTGACTAAGCTAGAATTAGGTTTCAAAAGTATATGGATGATTGGGAATAATCAGAAAGGTGTCTAAAAGGGTCATGGGAGCATGCAAGAGGGACCTATGGGTTGGGTGTCACAAGCCACACTCAAGCTACCAATTTTGACATTTTATATGACTATAGAAATGTTTTAGTTTTCCAATGCACTCTCCCACATTTAAAGAGGGATCAAAGTCACCAAATTCATATATAAGAGGGAAAATAAGACATTAATTTCACTTTGACTCCATTTTGTATGGATAATGGAGATTATAGAGCGGTATTTTTGTGTTATAAGGCTCCATAATAAATTAGAAAGGGTATATATTTTCAAAAGTGACTTGAATTAGGTAAATAGTAAGACATTATGATCTTTTACACCCTCATTTACACTCTGGAGACTATTTTTAATGCATTTATGGCTTGATGATGACTTAAAAGAACCTTTTATGACCTTCATTTATGTTAAAACCCACCTTTTTTATGGCATAATTGTATTATTGGTCACGCACTACATTACTTTAATTTGAATGATTTTAAGCATGTAATGGGAATCTAAAAAGGTGAATCAAGACTTGTACAATTCTCTAAAACATGAGTTATACATTAAGGAATCACTTAAAATCTTTGACACAAAACATGATTCTTGACATAGACCAAAAACATATTTCAAGGTAGGTAGAAGTACAAGAAAATTATGCACCTCTATTTTTAAACATACCTATCCCTCATGAGATGCATAAAAGGAATAACACTAAACTAGATTTTGTAAAAAAATACCCTCTCCAAGTGGGTATATGTTCTAGGAACCATGGGTAGCTATAATAACAAACATTCTAGCAACCTCATAGCGGTGTTTCCCTATTTAAACATTAATACTAAATATTTTATAAGGTCCATTGGGTATGGAGTAAAAGAGGAACTAAATATGAATTAGACACCATATTGTACCATCTTTAAGAAGACTAAACATCACCTTTAAATAGAAAACAAAGAAAGGATAACAAATGGGATATCTATAATAACACTTAGGGAAAGAGAAAACACAACTAGACTACTGAAACAATGTGCAATCAACACTTAGCAAAAGTAAAATGAACTACCTACTTTTGTACAATGAATTTTAAATAAACTTAAGCATACTGTTTAAAATAAATCCCATTAACTAGGATTGGAATTTCCTTTCCACTAAACTTGGATAGATGGAAGGAATTGGATGACTTGAAGTTAGCTATGACATAAGTACCACTCTATATGTCATCAAATTTTATGTGTTTTCCATCCTTGGCCCTATATTCATCTCACTTTAACACCAAGTCTCCCTCTTGGAGAACTCTGTCAGTTACTCTTATATCAAATTTCTTCTTCACTTGAGCTTGGTGGAACTCCATTGTGTGCATTGTTTGGTCTCTAACTTACTCCAACCCAACTAGCTTTGTTAGCCTCATGTTCATGGCATAATTTTTCATTATTTCTAGTTGATGATTAAGCTGAAGGGATGGTAACTCAAGTGACAATGACATCTTATCTTATCTTACATATACCAACATGAAGGGAGAATTGCCAATGGATATTTTGGGAGTGATTATACTAGCCTACAAGGCTATTTTCAATTTTGTGTGGCATGTTATTTAATTCTCCTCCATAATTATTCTGATAATTATGATCATGTTATTGTTTGTGTACTTTGATATGCCATTACCTTAGGGATATTATTTAGAGGAAGTTCTCAAGTAAATACCATGCTTGACTACCCACTCACTTATATTGGTACCAAAAAAGGTCATTGCATTATAAAAAATGATTGTAGAAGGAAATCCAAACCTAGTAGCAATAAACTCATAGAAATCAAACACATATGTCTCATTGGCTTCCTTGAGTGCCACTACCTCTATCCACCTCATGAAATAATTTATAAAATCAACAACTACTTGTGACCAACACTTAAAGATGGTTTGATCATGTTAATGAAGTCTAAACCCCATTATATGAAGGCATGTTTTGTCTAGATGGACTAAAAAGGGAGGGAATCTAAATTTTTCTTGCCTATAAATAAGGCACATTTCTTCCATCTCTTAACACATGTGTGTATCCTTAAACAATCCAGGATAATAGTAAACAAACCTAATTATTTTGACAATAGTTGTTTTTGGATAAAAATGACTTCTAAAAGAGCCATCATGAAACTTTTGGAGATGTACAAAAATGCACTAGACCCAATCACTACCATGTTCTTAAGAAGACCATCTACTTCTAATAATTTGGCATTAGCATACAAAGAGGCTATCATTATAGACAAGTAGATTAATTATTAGATGCCTGGAGTGCTTAATGTCAATAATGGATTTCCAACTCTCAATTTTATACCATATGTGAAGCAGAATGTTCCTACATTCAATCAAAATCAATTATATGCACTGCCTCTATTGACACAGACAACACATCTAAATTTTAGCTTCTTGAAAAATAATATGATAGGTAATGGTTATTAGTAGAATCAATAATTAGCTACACCTCCTATTACTAATTTATAAGGTATGGATTCTACAAAGGTAGAACTAGATTCTATCTAAATATGGTTCAAAATTTGAGCAACGACTTATTAAATATGCAAAGGAAGATGGGTAATGCAAATACCCAACTAGTAATTAGAATGCTGAATTCCAAAGATACAATGGATCATTAAATATACCTAAGTAGTCTAACAAGATTCTAGAGATCAACATGGAAAAAAAAACCCTTCTCCATTGGTGCATTATTCATAATACCTCTCGACATGATGAGCTCAATTGCATCAAATTTTGTGTAGTGTTCAAAATATTTCAAAGAGAAGTAGTTAAGCAAGACTAGATGAACATTCCACCAAAATACCACTAAGATCCTAGCTCTTCAAGTACTTTTATGTTATTCAAAACTCATAAGTTTCCCTTCCCAAGTGAAGACAATAATGAACCAAAACACAATATGGATTAAGTTTATGCTTTCCCAAGTTCCAAAGAGGTGAATATAATCTAAGGAATAAACAATCACTCACAACATTGACTCCTCCAAATACCACAATGATTCCTCCTAATCCTAAAGTAGATAATAATCCACCCCCTCCAAAGGGGAATAGTCAAAATAAAATCAAGGAAGAATAAAGTAAAATAGGATGCAATATTATAAAGGATATGAAAAAGATCAAGGTGAATATAACTCTTCACGAGTTAGCACATATCCAAAAACAAAGGGAGATACTATGAAAGTCCATTACTATAAAGGCTCATATGGAAAGAATTAAATTAAATTATATATATATATAAATATATATAAATATATATATATATATATATATATATATATATATATATATATATAATTTAATTCTTTCCAAAAGCAAAGGTTGATGATGCCAACATCATTTACAAGTGTAAGCCACAAGTTCCACCCTTTCTGCTAACTATCAAGGTATCTAATAAGAATATTCATAATTGCTTAGTTGATTTTGGAGCTTCTACAAATATCATGCCTATTTTTATATGTTAAAATCTTGGTTTGATGGCAAGACTTTCAAAGAGGAAAATTTTAGAATTGGACAAGATAATAGTACCAGTAGTTTGAGAATTGACCAATGTGTACATTCAAGTAGCATCTGAGCTAAGAGTACAAATGACCAATGATATTCTCATGGTAGACATACCATAAGGCTATAAACTATTATTGAGTAGGGATTGGTCTAAAACACTCAATGCATATCTCTTTATAGATTTCTCTCATATCTCGCTATCATGAAGAGGAATTATGAATCAAATCAGAATTGATAGAGAGCTGAGGATGGAGTATCCCATTACAAAATATAATGTCAAGAATGAAGAGGTAAAGTATGATTCACATAGACTTGGTATTTATACTTTTACTATTCAAAATCAAGTACAAAATCAAGAACCTAAAGGTTCCAATCAGCTGTGGACTCTAGACTTTGATGGTGCTAGATCTAAGAAAGGATCAGGTGCATGAATCAAGCTGATTGATCTATAAGGTAAAAGGTTCTTGGTAGTATATAGGTTATAATTTCCATGCACTAATAACAAAACTAAGTATGAGTCTCTAATTTTGGGATTATAATTTTCAATTAATAATAATGTGAATAAAATATTAGTATTTTGTGACTTGGAGCTGGTGGTTATCTAAGTCAAAAATAAATACCATTACAAGCTATCTTATTTGAGAAGGTAAAAGCATAGAGAATGGGACTTGATTGAGAGTTTTGAACATTTCAACATAGTATCACTTCCCAGAGAGAAAAATAAAGTGGTTGATTTATTATCTATTATTGCTACTAATCTAGAGTAACTACAGGAATCTAAGGGAAAAAGGGTCTCTATTGAATTGGTACCTTGTTCCTCTATTTTTGATAATGTAGAAAATTTCCAAGCCTTTGATGATGACCAATAAATTATTTAGTTTTTAACTAATTCAAGATAATTTAAATCCCAAATCATTTATTATAAGGAAATTAATCACCTTTATCAAGAGGAATCAGACAAAAAAGGCAATCTCTATCTCAAATAGAATTGAATTCCATCCAAGTTGGTCTCTTTGGAAAGACCATTCAACATAGACCCTCAATCTTAGTAGCTAAGATAGCCAAAGGTCAATGAGTTAGAATTCAAAAGGGAAACTCTAGGATATGAGAATATCCCACATTATGTTAATATTGATCTTAGTTACACCTTAGAAGAGAGATAGTGAGTGAAGGATCTAATCGATTGGCATAGGGATGACATTGCTCAGACATATGAATATTTGAAAGTATATAACCCATAGGTAATTACTAATATGATTCCCTTTAATCTATATCACACACCATTAAAATAGAGGTAAATCCTATTCAATCATGTTCTGAAGCCTCTCATTCAAAGAGAAGTAGAGAAGCTTTTAAGTGTAGACATCATTTTTCTAGTAAGACATTCTACTTGGGTGGCCAATTTGGTCCCAGTAAGAAAGAAGAATTGTGAAATCATATTCTGTGTCAATTTTATGAATCTAAATAAGGATTATAAAAAGGATAATTATCCATTCCTTATTTTTATGAGGTGATATAAATAGTAAGTGATTTTGAAATGATGTCCTTCTTAGATGGATTTTTAGGATATAATCAAGTACTAGTACAATCTGAGGACAAAATAAAGACAATGTTCACTAAAAGGTGGGTAACTTATGTGTATAAGAAGATGATATTTTGACTAATAAATTTAGGAGATACCTTTCAATGTGCCATGGATCATGCCTTCAAAGGACTAATAAGAAAATGCATAATCATCTATATGGATGATCTTATGGTATTTTCAAAGAATATGAAGGATCACATGAGTCATAGATGGTCCATATTTGAGAGATGCATAAGGTTTAATATTTTTATAAACCCAAAGAAAAGTATATTCAGAGTTACTAAAGGTAATATGTTGGGACACATCATCACTAAGGATGGGATCACCATTGATCTAAATAGAATTTAGGCAATTTCAAAAATTCAGCTACTAAACAATAAGGAGCTTAAATCATTCTTCAGAAAGATTAACTTTGTAAGGAAGTTCATCTCAAGATTTACAAATATTTTTAAACCTCTAAATGCCATGCTTAAGTAGGATGCCAAAATAGAGTGGGTGGTTAAATCCCAAAAGTCTTTCCAAGACATTAAATATGCAATATCATAGGCTCCAATATTAATCAGTCTAGATTTTATGAAAGCTTTTTACTTGTATTCATTCACTTTAGAACATGTGATTGTGGTTGTCATCATGTAGAAGGAGGAAATTGAGCATCTAGTTATGTTCATGAGCACAAATATAAAAGATGTAGAACTCAGGTATTTTATGATTAATAAATAGATTTTCTCCCTTATCAAGGTAGTAAATAGTTTTTAACATTAGATCTTAAAGAATAAAACCATCACCATTGTACTTGATCCCATAATCAAGCTCAACCTATCACAAAATAAGATAGGAGAACATCAAGGTAAATGTATGGCTAAACTAAAATAATTCAACATAGCTATCAATCCTTCAAAGAGTGTTCAAGATCAAGGCATTTTTCAGATTATGACTGAGCTAGATCCATGTATCACTATTGAAGAGGTATGTGAAGCTCAATTATCTAAATGAAAATGGTATACTGATATGATACACTTTTTACTTATAGGAACTTGTTCCCCAAAACTCAGTAGAGAGAGGAGAAGAGCTTTGAGGCTTAGAGTTGCTCATTACATGATCAAGAAGGGAGTCCTCTATAGAATAAATTATGAAGGTATTTATCTTAGCTATGTATCTATATGGGAAGCTATATAAGTTTTAGATAAATTGCACCATAAGATAGGTAGTGGTCACCCATCTAGAAATAAAATATCCCATAAGATCTTAATAATGGGATATTATTAGCCAATAGTTTTCAAAGATGCTCATACTCATGTGAGAACGTGCCATGAATGTCAATCTCTAGCCAAGGGAAATGTACACATAGTAATGAATTTATAGATAGTTGTTGAAAGAAGGACATTTTCATAATGGGGTTTAGACTTCATTGGCATCATCAACCCAAAATCCTCGATAGGCAATAAGTTTTTGCTTACTACTATAGACTAATACAACAAATGGATTAAAGCCATAGCCATAAAGAACTATTTGATCACAAGATGTGATTCACTTTTTGGAGGAACACATAACAACCATATTTGGCACACCTATTTCTTTGGTTTGTGACAATGGACTAGATTTCATATCAGTAGAATTTACTAAGTGGGCACATGACAGCTAAATTATTATCAGGTTAGCTTCTAACTATTACCCTTAGGGAAATGGACTAGTAGAATCATCACAAAAGAATTTGATTGATGTAATTAAGAAATTAGCTAGAGACAAGATTGATAATTGGCATAATTTATTGAAGTATTCTCTTTGGGAAGATCAAACAAGATACAAGAAACCCCTTAAAGCTTCACCTTACCTATTGGTGTAAGGATGCAAGATAGTATTTCCTACCATGCTAAAGTTACCCACTCATAAATTCATGAAAAAATACATGGAACCAAGTGATAAAATAGAATCAAGATTATTGGATATAATAGAAATGGAATATTCAAGGAATGAGGCCTCACAGACATTTAACAAACACTATAATGTGGTTAAGAGGTGGTTTGATAAAAGAACAAAGGTCAAAGCATTTAGTATTTTAGATCTAGTGGTACTTTAGGATAAAACACATGAGAAGAAAGGACAACATGATAAGTTTGATTCAATATTGATTATACCATACTAAGTTTTAGAGATCATGGGAAATAACGTGTTTCATCTAAAGTATCTCCAAGACAATGAGTTTGCATATCTAGTCAATGGACAATTCCTGAAGCACTACTTTAGGGCCTTGTCATATGTAGATATTATTGATTGATGAGGGATAGACAAATTTAGATGTAGAATTAGATTAGATTTAAGTGCTTTTTAAAGATAATTTCTTTCTTTCATAGACTAGTTTCCTACATTCTAGATTAATCTTTATTTCTTTCTTTTAGTTCATGTTTTCTACATTAGGTTTCAGTGCATTCTTAGTTAAGTTCCTTACTTTCTTAGATTAGTTGTTCTTTTCTTTCTCTAATGATCAAAATTATGTTTACTCTAACTATAAATAACTAAAAATTCAAACCAATGAAGCTTATGACTTGTAGAAAGGGGGAAAAGTAAAAATAGAATATGCAATTTGGGACTAGTTTACAAATTAGATGTATCTCTATGTTTTTAAGTCTTTAGGATGAACCTAGGTAATCATGGATTATTCTTGATGGTGCCATAATTGAATATTTTTACTAGGCACATGGAATTTTTTATTAGAGTACTTCACATTAATTTAGAATGTTTTCTTATTTTATTGCATTAAATTGACTTATCATATTAAATACCTATTGTAAATGACAACTTTGGGTATAGATATGGCTAGAAAGGATGTTTTAGTAATGATTTATTTTATAATTATACCATATCACTAGGGTTCTCTCTCTTCTCTTTTCCATACAAGAATAAAATAAAAACAAAAGAAGAAAATAAACAATGAGTTCAAAAGAGCAAAATAAAATTTTAAAGAAAATCAAAAGGCTCACATGATGAAATAAGGTCAATGAACCATGCATCATGATGGAAAGAAAAGAGAAGGATCCTAAGGTATCTCTATTGGGGATATGGGTGCTTGGCTAGTAGTAGAGAAATGCTTGTGCTTTACTTATTTTTAATGAGCTTTAAAAGATACTGGAATGAAACCTACATAATCGTTAAAGCATTTGAAAAACTTTTCATAAAAAGGGTTAAATAAAATACACATTTGACACATAGATCTAAAAAATCAGAAGGTAAGTATGTTGTGTGAATGAAATTAGGAGTCTCTTCCATGTTTCTTATTTAAGTGTTATTTTATGACACACTTCATGATTTATTTAAGGATTATTAACCATAATTATGGGTTCTTGAATACTTAGGAGTATTCCCCTTATAAGTCACCATTTTTTGTACCCAACATCCCCTCTTTATTTACAAAAATGGGGACCCAATTTTTTCATATTATGGTATTAACTTTGAGCCCCTCTTATATGTGTATATGCAAAATTCTAGGAAAATACTAATTATTAACCTTTCATACTTTAGAAAAATGGCATTGGTATTATGTTTATAGACTAACTCTTTCTATTGGGCTTATGTTTTCAGGCTTATCTTTATCGAACTTATCTTTGTTGGGATTTTTGCCATGAACTTATCTTTGTTGAGGAAATTATTTTGGACATTTTATTTGAAATAATTCCCCTAATGGAATTGGGTCTGGGGGATTTTTGCCATGGACTTATCTTTGTCGAGGACATTATTGCAGACATTTTTTTCAAAACAATTTCCCCAATGGAATTGGATCTGTGGTATTTTTATCGTGGGCATTTTTCCTAAGAAAATAACACACCCTTTAAACATTTTAAACAAACCCTTTACAATTTTTGAACATATCTCTGATGATTTTTGTTATAATAGGAATTTTGCCCAACAAAATAGGTTCTTAAGATAATTACCTCATATATTTTGTCTAAAATAATTTCCCCAATGATACATGCTAAGGGATTTGAGTTACGGATATTTTTTTATAAAATTTGTCTATGATATACATACTACAAACAAAAGGTCCAAAATAATTTCCCTACACAAAAGGAACCCAAATACCCTATGATAGATCAAAATACCTAAGTTATATATATGATAAGTCATTTTTCATTTATATTTGTAGGAGAAGGGAATCTTGAGGAAATCACAAGTTCCAATCTCATAGCTTAAATTTTGATAGTAATTTGGATGCCATTGAAATTAAAGAGGACATCTTTGACTATTGTGTGAATGCCAAATTTAATCTTAGAGATAAAAGGTTTGATTTTAAATTTTGATGGTTGCATAGACATCATTGATAGTCACAAGGATGTCTTTAATGGTCACACGAATGTCAAATTTAATATCAACAAGAAAATGATAGGGAATTAAATTTTGAAGTTCACATGAACATCATTGACAGTTTTAAGGATGTATTTAATCGTCATATAAACATCATTTTTGAGCTCATAAATTATCCCATTTAAAATCAAAGGTTAATGGGCCCAAGCAAATTGATGGCCAACATTGATCTATATAGTTAATCTGATAGTGAAAGATCAATAAAGACTTTTCAAAGGAATGAGGATGTGACAAGTGTCAAGCTCATAGGAGTCAATGATTCAAATAAGTAAGATCTATGAACTAAGTTAACTTGAGCAAAAATGATTAATAGTATGAGATCAATGTGGAAAATTTAAAAGTCCTAGAATAAGTGAGGAGCTACCAAGTGGCACAAAAACATTTGAGATAAGACTATAAAGAACACAGAGGCCCTATAGATCTTCTAAGTGGTATGTTCACATTCCATCATGAAGAAGATTTAATGGTGTAATTTGATAGTCAAATTTTTTAATATTTGGACCTAATGAGGTAAGGATGAATGTCTTAAAGGCAATAGTCATATCTCAAAAGATAAAAATTAAAATGACATAAATAGAGCATATAGATATTTGGACACTTAAGCTATATTTACAATAGACATTGGATCTCAAAATCAATCTAACATATGAGCATGCATGTCTTAGAACTAATCTAGTTAGAGAATCTATAAGTGACAAGCATCAAGCTTGCACATTTTAAAAGGTCAAGCACTAACATCTAATGGTGCATGCTAACTTGCATATTGAATATCTAATGAAATGATATAAATCATATAAATAAAGGGATTTATAGAGTGAGAATGATAGTTATAATTGTCACCAACATGGGAACATTTAAGAAAAGATATAATAGTGTATGGAAACCTAGTAAATAGAGATATGATGCTATGAGAATGACATAGACTTTTCAATGAGCACAAATATGATGAAAATATACCACATGGTGCAAAGTCACTAAGTGATGAAGTTAATTTTGTAAAAGAGCCTAGGAAGCCCACAAAGCCTCAAAATGGCATGTTGGCATTCTACCATGCATAGAGATTTTATGGTGTGAGTCCCAAGTACAATTTTCAAAGATCTAGAGTTAATGAAAGTCATGGGAAACATGCAATGCATAATTAGGTTATTCTCACAAGATATGAAAGGTTAATGCATTGTGTATGAAAACTTTTGTATTTTGAAGTTTACATGTAGTTTGAGTTAAAATTTAAAAAATTATGTTTATCTTTATACACATGCACATATTGCATAGCTTTTGTAAAGGATATTTTAAACTAATAACTACAAGTAAACTCTTAAACAATTTTTTTTTTTTTTTTTTTTAATTTTTTTTATCATAGTTAGAACTCAAGTTATGACTATCACATGTAATGACCTTGAATGAGCTTGGAATATGAGGTGACCCCTTCCCCAAGTCTATATAAACAATTATAATCTAGCTTGGATTTTTGTCAGAGAATTTTGAATACAAGAACATCAATTTTGATCATTAGTCAATGTGTTTGTGTATTTTCTTTCCAATTTATATGTAATTGGTTTTTACTTTCTTTGGTTATATGTTTCAATAATCTTTATTGTGCGATAGCTATGAATGGATTATTGATTGTCTTAATTGATGCACTAATATTAGATGTTAAATAACTATTGAAATACTGGTGAATTATATTTATTAAGTCATTTAAGTTGATTGATTCATAATTTTGAATGTGCATGAGTCCTTTATTTGATGTAGTTTTATGTGTGTGTGCAATAGTTTCCTCAGATACTTTGCTAGCTTGAGCCATGATCTCTTGAGTAAGAATGTGAAATAACTACCATAAAAGGAGTAGCCTTTGTTTGAGGCCCATGAATTTCCTAAATAGGTATCTCCTTATACTTCTTAACCATTTTTGATTATGTGTGTGTGTGTAATTATTTCTAGTAACAAGCATAAGTTCTAAGAGCACTTGTCCTTTTAAAAACTAGCTAGGGAAGTGATTCTTGAAAACCACATAAGATTTATTTTTTTCCTTACCCTTACCTCCATTTTTGAGTTTGTTTTGATATCTTCCCACTTTATATTAGAAGTCAATCATCCATCCAACTCACCTATAGATTCACTACCCTTTAAGAACCACACCTCCATCTAAAAACCTTATCAATAACCTACATGCCCTACTAGTTATTCCATAAATAGGTTGTTCAAACCTCATACCTATAACTCAAGTCCTACAATGGAGTTTACCTCCACTGACATCCTAAAATTTTAGAGGCTACCTCATTACATTATGGTGTGCATAAAACATGCATCAACAAGATGGATGATTTGAAGGCTAAAAGCTAGCACAAAATTTGATCAAGATGTCATGAATAGAACCCAGGTGACAAAAATCCTCTTAGATAATAATGTGGTACCTTGGATAATATCACACTATGCTAGTGTCCTAGTTTTAGAATTAGTGTCCTTGTGTAGGGATTGATGTGAACTTTTGGGAACAATTGTGTCTAAGTCCAATAGGCCCATTACTTGTAGATGAAACTAGCTTTGATGTATATAACCTATTTTTAATGACTTTTTATGAAAACCCTATATCTCCATGTTTTTATGGTATTGAGAAGCATAAATAGAAAAATTATGATTTTAGTTGGGTACGCTGGAGGTCTTTAACACCCCTCTATGTTAAGATTTTCCTACATACCAATACCTCAAGAGGGGATCAAGCTTGATGTTGTTATCCCAATTTAAGTGTTATTGCAAGTGAAATTGAATTCTAGGATGAGTGTCAACTTGATTGATTTGAATGAGGCATGAGGCTAGAAATCTATGTATTTTAAGATTACGGTGGTTGCATATGACTATATGTAGAAGTACGGCAACATTAGGGTGGTTTCATATGATTATATGTATAAGTAGGGCATCATAAGGATCAATAACCTTTATTTTTCACCACTTGTTCTAACCTTATTTGTGTATTTTTAATCTAATTCCCATCTAGTGGGTAAAGGGCTAAAATTCATGTATTTATATCTATCTAGTGCTTTTTCAAAGTGTGAAATAGGTCTAGGATAAACCTACATGTCTTATTAATTGAAAATATATCTAATGGGGTTGAAATTATGCAAGGGGCACTAGCATTGTTCCTTGGTCACTAGAATAATGTGTTAGTGTCTAGGTGGTAGAACTTGAGGCACTAGGGCATAGATCCCTAATTAAAGTTTTGGTATTGATTTTGGGATGTGTACATACCACACAATATATAGATAATTGTCGAAAGAGGCCCTAAGATATGTCTAATACTAAGATAGGGATGGGTTGTTTCAAGTGACACTCATTGCACTCAAATGAAATTTTATATGATTACATTCCCCCTCCTTTATTCTAGAAATACATCAAAATGAAATGATTAGGATAAAGGAAATAAAATCATACCTATAATTACCTATAAGGTGAAGACCATGAATCTAGGTCTAAGTGTGTGAAGAATGATTAATTTTATATCTTAAAAGTGAAACCTATGTGAATCAGTCCTTACTTAAGCAATATCAAAATAAATAATGAAACTAATTAAATAGATAAAAGAGAAAAGAAAGGAATAAATACACCTCATTGGGTACATGAACCAATATAAAAACCTAGTGACATCCTTTTAATGTGCATGTAGATAGTAATCAAATAGTGAATAGCTTGGACTAAGCTGATGGATTTCTTAATTCAAATGTGTGGGTGGCTCAATTACTCAATCTAATTTTGATTCCATCATTTCTCACCCCTAATCAATGGATAATACACTATGAATAACTTGGATTAGACTAATGGCTTGTCTAACCCTCTTATGTATGTGGTTTAATAACTCAAGTAGGCTATGACTCCATCATTACCTACCCATGTGTAGTAGATGCATTTATGACTAAAAATATATGATGTAATTGAAAAAATGTAGGATGTATTTGGGGCCACTCAAAAAAAACTAAATGTAAAATGACTAAGGGGATTATCGAGCACTTAATAATGTAGCTAAGGGACTAGGAAGAAATGCCAACCATTGTAGATATAATAAGGCATAAATATAGTGTGAACCTTGGTAAAAATGGTGTATAAAATATATAATGTATAAAATTACATGAATTTTTCCATTACATCTGATACGAGCTAGTGAAAAAATGATCATGTGGAAATAATGTGCCATGTAGATGCCCCAAATTATGATATCTGTACATATGGATTCTGGACTGAGTTGTATTAATGTGTTTGTCTATATCTTAAAATAAAATGGGAGTGATAATGCCACATATTATGCCCCCAATCTAACTAAACCTAATATTTATCTATAACAATAAGTATAAACTAATCAAATTTGATAACATGTGATTAAAACTATACAAATATAGATTGTAACTACTACGCTCCTCTCTAAAATATAGATTTTACTATTTATAGGGATAATAGATACTAACATGGTTCCTTGGATATCGGTGCACTATGCTAGTGTCCTCTATGCCAATTTTTTTACCAATCTTACTCTTATATGTGTTTGACTATTTTCCACTATGTTTTCTTGATTCTGAACTCTATAATTTTGTGTCTAAATGCTAAAACTTGTAATCTAAGTGTATTAAAATTGCCTACTCTATATGATAAACCCCTATAAATTCCCCATCTTTTTACAAGAGTTTTTTTACATGTGCAATAACTATCCTCAAAAGAAAATCTCTGCATGATGTGTGTTAGGCTAAAAAATATGATATCTATGTAGTAAACCAATATAATGTGTATATATGACATCATAATCTAAGATAATCTGAGAATAATTTGGTAATGTATGATTGATGTTAGATCTAACATTTAGAATGTTATTAAGATAGATATAACAATGTAACTATGTGTATGAGATGCATAATCTGAGAATATTGCGTGTAAACTACCTAGGGGGATGGGGCATGATGTAAATAAAGGAACCCAATGATGAAGGGGAGATGCATGAGGTCCCTCATGGAATATAAAAATGGTTGTGTAAGAAACAAGAAAGAGATAAGTTTCATGGTTATGACACATACATGAAAGCATACATATAACTCACATGAACTAGATAAAGTAGGGCAACACACCACAATACAAGGGTCATGAGAACATGTCACTAAATCTAATAAATAAATACATAAAAAGACATGTTCAAATTCACACATACTTAAATATAAATTAGGTTATCTTAGATCCAAATATAAGGACATATTTGAATGTTTGCATACAAAATCAAGAAGACGTAGAAGGACATGGGCATATGTCTGAAGCATGCATACAATGAAATGAATTGACATAGATCCATATAATAATGCAATATTCAAAATACCTAAAATATATATATGAGTAAAGAGACACAATAAAATATAAACTATGAAATCTATAAATTGAAGTATGCATGAACATGTGATACAAATTTTTATAAGAGAAAAGATGTATATAAACTGAGTCTATAGTAGTAGTAGTTGAAAAAAAATGAGTAGTATGGGATGATAAATATTAGGATATAATCAATTATAAATTTGTGATATGTAGTATAGAAATATGTATCCTAACAAACTATAATCTTTGTATAAGATTCCCCTAATGGGTAAACGTATCAATGATGAATCTATGTAGCTATGTATGTTCCCCTAGCAGGTAGATAGTAGTAACTCTCGATTGGTTTGATAGACTTGAGTCCTATAATAATTTTTGAACACTTAAAAATAAATGGTGAGGCATTTATGTGTGAAAAAATTGACTATACTAAGATATATATCATATGTAGTACTTGACAAGTATAAATAATGTAAACATGGAGATGTAAATAATCTAAATTTTGTGTTTTTGATAAATATTTGAATGTTTTTATGTTTATAACACATTTTATTATTTTTGTGTTTTATAAGTATATAATCTATGTACAATAAATCATGAAAATGAAACTATTTACAAGGAACAAGGTAAGAGGAGAGATACTACTAACTAATGAGTCTCACAAAAGATTCACAAAAAATGTGTCATATATAATATAGAGAAAGTGATCATGTGTGATGTACAATGATGAATTTAAGATCCAAGAATTGGATGTACTTAGTGATCAGTGGTTGAAACTACCTATGTATTGAGGTTATAAATCTATGAAATTTATTGAACTAGCCTATTAATTATGTTACATTTGGGAACTCATATGGTATAATAAGATATAATTGGTGTGGATTATCTCTATTATAACAATGATTTATGTGGTGGTGGAGAGAGAGAGACCCCATAGAATCTAAAACATGTCTCTGATGTACGGGTACCTATAAGAGAGTAGCCATATGTGGTACTACTATAGGATTAAACCCCAATTGTATTGGTGGTTTAATTTACATCTAAGGTGTGCTAGTAGAGTCTATCCTTGAAACTGTAATTGGTGACTATTGTATAAGTGGTTATGGAATAGGTAAAGGATAGTCATATGGAAGGCCCTCAACTATAACCCCATGATTAACATGTATATATTTGAGACATCTATATATGGTGGATGGAATGGATTTGATATATTTTATATAAGGCCTACCTAATAACATATTGAATGTGCCTATAATAGGTACTACTATGAATCTTGGCCACATATGAATGCCAAACCTATAATTGTAGTAATATCTCCTTGATGAAACTATGGACATGGCCACTAAATCCATGAATTGATCTAAATAACCCAAGTGATATATAAGTGTGATAGTATATATGTTGACACTTGACCCATTATTAATGATGATACTCTGAATAGGATGGTGATCAATGTAGGCTCATATATAGAGTGTGTATAAATCTATATCATCATTAATTATCTCTTTATCTAAAAAAGTGATAAGAGGTCTAGTTATCACTATAGTATCATACACACTAATGATATTATGTGGAGGATATGGATCAAATCTATGAGTTTGATAAAATGCTAGTGTTGGTTGTGCCTGATATGTATAATGAACACATAAACTTCTTACTATCTCATTAATTGTATTTTTTGGAAATAGATTTGAAAATATTTTCAATTCATTTCCTTCCATTTGTTGTGGTTTTAGAGCCTCTGTAGCTGTTTTGAGATCAATGATATTAACTTTTATAAAATCTTGTATCTTATGCCATAAGCTAATGCATCTATTTATATTATGGCCTAGTGATATGTGATAGTTGTAAAATGCATTTAAATCATAATTCCTTGGAAAAGGCTTAGTTTTATCAACCTCTTTGATGGGAGGGAGATATATGACATTTAACTGCAATAGATATTGTAGAACCTATGATGGAAACTGAGGAAGAGTAGTATAATATCTCCTTGGAGGAAATGATAAAACAAAGCAAAGAGGTGGCTCTAAAGTTGCATTAACCATTATTTTTGAATTATTATTGTTTTCAATATGTTTAAACTTATATGGAGTCTTATTATAAATCTTAATAGTTGAATATGATCTAGTTGTGTACTTTAATTTACTCATGGAGAGAATATTGACTTCTTATTCTTTTATTTTATGGAAAAGTTATATGAATGATGGAAAACTCTTGAATATGATAGCTTCATGCAATGCCCAACAAAATCTAATCAAATGTCTTGGGGTTATCTATCTACCATGGGGCTAGTCATATTTTATAATATAATTTTATATCATAAGACATATTTAAATATTGATTCATTAAATTTTTTATTGAGTTGTGGAACTTGGGCATAAGAAACCTTATCACTCATGTTGATTTATACGTGTGCCAAAAACATATATGCTAGTGGATTGGGGATTAAGGTTATAAATATATGAAATTTATTGAAATGGCCTATGAACTATGGTGTATTTGGGAACCCATCTAGTAGAAGAACCTATAACTAGTGTGGATTATATCTATTATAACATTGATTTATGTGGTGGTGGAGAGAGAGGCCATATAAAATCTAAAACATTTTTCTCATGGAGGGGTACCTATGGGAGAGTATGTGTATACACATAATAATTTTAACTTTTATTGATTACTAACACTTTGTATCCTATAGGAACCTATTGAGTCTCAATTTATCTAAGTGCATGCCTTAAGGGGTGCACAAAAAAGGGGATGGTAAAACCATTGATGCTTCATAAGATTATTGTTCCTTTTTCCACTTACCATCCACACACTAGCCTCCTGAAACCATTAAACCCAAGCTTATTCTTATTAGTTCTACCTATTCCTATCACTTGTTACGTTTTATCCTTCATTTCTTACCTTAGAACCTATTTAAACTATTTATTGTTCTAGGTTGACCTATCATAGTGTAGGGACTTTTCCTCTCTTTTTGTTTATTGGCCTCTCGACCTACCTAACATAAACCTAGTGAGTTAGACCCAAAAATTTACTTGGTTGACCAGGTCAACCTAGCACAATTGACATGTCTGAATGATTTTAGGGTAAGATACTACTATATATATAAGGTCATTTACAACCATTTTTAGGAGTGAAGAAGTGAGAACAAATATCTACCTATTGACTATTCTACTTGGGTAATAAAGCTGTAGGGTTCAATACTTTCTTTGAAAATCCAATCTCATCTTATGGATAGTTATTTTGGATGATTGGGTAGGTTGTGTATCCTAGAGCTGATTTATATTAGTTATCCTTATATACCACAATAATCTCTTGAAAATCACCTTAGCCAAGGGGGATATCAAGGCTTGGTGGGTATGTTTTCAAGGGTAAGTATTCTTAACTTTATTCCTCCTTTTGTAAGAGTAGATAGATAATGCATTTGTATTCTTCTCTTCCATGTATTAGTATTCCATATACATTGATCGACTACATCAACCTAGTAATTTTTTTTTCATGTTTCCATACTTCTTATTAGCCTACTAAGTTGACCAAGTCAACTTAGTGCATTTTTAGCACTATTTCAATAGGTTCCTATATAGCTTGGTCGACCAACTTGACCCAATTTGTAGGTTTTACCAATTTTGTCCAAGGTCTCAGATCAAAAATATTCTCCTTTTCATCTCGACACCATTTAGGTCAATTTATATTTCTTTGTATCTTCTTTCTCTATACTTTCATTTCAAGTTTATAGTCTTCAAAACTATCTTTTCACAGTTAACTAGGGTGACCCTATGAGCCTAGTTATATGTTCTATGTTTTATAAAATAACTAGGTTGACCTAACCAACTTAGTTCAATTTTAGTATTTTCTTCCATAGTATAGGTTTGACCCTATCAACCCTATTATATATGATTTCCCATATAGTTTCTCAACTATACATTTTTTCAAAGTTGGAATGAAACATATATGTTAATCACATCCTTATTTTAAGTTGCTTACATACTTAGAATAGTTCACATAGTCTAATTAGGGGATTTTAAAATAATCACTTAGTTACAATATTTATATTATTTTTCATACATGCACAAACCACATAAACATCAACAAGCATTTAAACATTTGACTACCCAGGCCTACCTACTTGAATTTCATCACCATAGGGGAAGCTAGCTTGATTTTATCATAAAGTATAAAGCATGGTTAAAGGTATATTTTGGCTAAGAACCCATTAACCTTATTTATATGGTGTGTGAAATGAGGGGTTAATCCCCAATATAATCTTGTATCATTACCACTATAGTCCCTTTCATCCCAAACTTACCTGAAACTATCCATATATTTCTATCTAGTACTCTACTTATAGATAATCTCCCTTTACATTTAAAATAATTTTTAATAATCTAATAAACATTATAGGTTGACCAAGTAGCTATCTTTACTTTCAAGTTGTTTTCCTACTCTTTAATCAGTTATGTGTGAAAAATCTTGCATTAGCTAGTGTTATTGCAAGATTTTTATTTGTGTGCATCAATTGGATTGACTAGTGTGAATTCAATTGACTATATGTTTCCCTTTTAGCACTTACTAATTTCTTAAATTAATTGCAATTATCTTTCTTTAATTCATAGTTTGTTATCAACTTCTTTTTCTTCCCTATCTGATGTATTAGGTCGACCCTACTCACCCAATGTCTTTTTTAGCCCGTATATACTATACTAGGTTGACCTAGTTGACCTAGTATTATTTACAACATCTTTACCTCTTTTTTCTTGTCACTATTCATTACATTAGGTCAATCCTATGGACCCTATATAATTTTATAGTCCCTATTTTTTACTAGGTTAACTAGGTCAACCTAGTACTATTTTAGTCACTTTTTGATTCTTTGCTTTCTCATCTTTCTTCTCTTTATTTCATCATGGACTTTATATTTGGTGACAACACTAAAGTTTAGTCAACAAACATGATGTAATTCCCCAATCCTAATAGGGTCTCCCATAGATAAAGTATGGATCCTTTCATGAATGCTAGTAATGTTCATATTACAACCCACATGATGAACTATGGGACCCCTCCTCATACCCCTTTGTAGAAAAATCCTACTCTTCTCTTAAAAGATAAATTTGAGTTAGATTACACTCTTGAAATTATCTTATTTATTATGCAATTCCCTCAACATAGAGGGAAGGATCCTTCCACCATGTAAAACCTCGTGATTAGCCATCAAGTTGAATATCCTCACTCTCTTAATCCCACTTTATCAACTGGATTTGTGGGTACTTATTTATTTTCTTTTCAACCTCTTCCTTCAGTCTTGACTCCTTATGCTATGACATCTTCTTATTTAAACTATTCTACCTCCATGCTTATTATCTCAACTAACATGATAGGTTCTACATCTAGTGGGTCTCTCATAAGATCCATTATTCTTAATCTTTCCACTAGTTCATCAATTGGTACCCAAGGCACTCATGTGTCTAGTGCTTCATCTTCTCAACCATTTACTAGTCCATATTTTTCTTCACAAGCAAATTTTACCACTAGTGCTTCAAATTCTCATAGCTCTTCTTAAGCTCATATCAACACTAATAGTGGTACCCAAGCACTAACACCAACACAAACACCAATACTACTTCTAAAACTAATCAAACTCATCAATTATTATTGCAAACTCTCAATCAAATGAACACATTCCAAGATCATAATATGAATCAAATTATGAGAATGCAAAACCACCTTCTTACTCTTCATTCCAATCCTCAACCAATGAATTGGGGCACATATAACCAAAGTGTTCCTCCTCCTCTTTGAGATTCTCAAGGTAATCTCCTTCCTCAACCTCCATTAGTCAACAAAGTCATCAATAATTTACAAAATTAACCTCTTACCACCCAAATTTATAACATTAACATTGGAGGCATAACACCTATAATTTCTTACAATGGATCAACTAATCCTAATATTCATCTCAATACATTTGAAAATATTTACAAGGATTGGGTCAAGTTAAATACCTTTTCCACTGCCAAAATCCTAGCCAAAACCCTCATGGGTGATGCCTTGGATTGGTATAATCAACTTAGAACACATTCTATCACTATTTTAGAAGACTTAGTAAATGCTTTAGTATAATAATTTCAAACTAGTGATCTTCCAGAGAACACTTTAGCTCATTTCATCAATTACAAATAAAATGAAAATGAAACTGCCCAAACCTTTGTTAAGAGATGGAAGACTTTGTCAAATAAATGTGAACATAACATGATAGATGGCAATCTCTTTCATCTCTTTACAAATTATTTATTTCCTAAATTACAATATCAAGTATGTACCCTTTCTCCATGTAAGTTGGAGGATTCTATTGATCAAGATAAAAGACAAGATTTCCTCATGCATAAATTCAATCCACCCTAACCTTCCATGGGTCCTCACCTATTATTAAAGAATAAAGATTGAAATATTACCAATGATGGTGTTACCAATTCATTTGACACCATTCACAATGTGCAAGCTATTGTTCCTACCCCTTCTTGAAAAGCAACTCCTTCTCAACAATACATTAATCCTCATTTCTCAATAAAAAACATTAATGTCCATAAACCTTTATCCTCAACTAAATTTCTTAAATGTCTACCCAATCCTCTTCCATGAGAACTTGATCCTACTCAACCTATGAAATCATGATATGATCCTAATATGTTTTGTTGGTTTCATGCTAGCTGGGGTCACTCTCATGAGATTTGTAGACATTTTCACAATTTGGCCATGGACATTTTTCTTGGCTCAGATTTCAATCATGATTTCATTATTCACAAGCATCAACAAGCCTATGAGATCAATTTCAAATACTATAAATCACATGATAAAAATCAATCCTTAAATCAAGAAAATGCTCATTTAGCTATATATAAATAACCCTTGCCAGATCATCAAGTAATCCAAGAAGGTTAAGATAATCCCACTTCTTCCACCAGTAATTTATGGATTCTTGTTGAACTAAATTCCAATGATAATGTGGTTAGCATGACCAATATATGAAGAGTGGTAGATTTCATTGATTTAAAACCTATCTACACTCCTCCTTCCCATAAGACATATAATGTTATCCAAGATTATTTTCCAACTAATTTAAATGAGTTGTGGTAAGAATATCTTATTTATTTTTATGATCCAATTTATGATTCTCCCTTGGATGTCACATCCCAAGTTATTTCTACTTCTCTCCCATCATCTTTTAATACTAATAATAATCCAATTT
Organism: Torreya grandis; assembly: GCA_037957365.1. Classification (NCBI taxonomy): domain Eukaryota; kingdom Viridiplantae; phylum Streptophyta; class Pinopsida; order Cupressales; family Taxaceae; genus Torreya; species Torreya grandis. Next base: position 951,202 of record JARHVA010001115.1, on the reverse strand, counting down.
CTACTAACACTTCATCTTCCACACTTCAAGATCAATATAAAACAACTACTTCTTCATCACCAAGTGATTTACAACCTTATTCTCAACCTTCCCATTCTTATCAACATAAATTTCAATGCTCTTTAGATCCACCTTTTAAAGATGTTCTTAACCATTATGCACCTTTATCTAAAAATATCCTTATGGGTTATGATGAGTGGGATCCCATTGAAAAAATTACTAATCTTCCATCTTAGACACCTTTTTTTGAACTCATGAGGACATCTCCACATCATATAAACCACCTCATGTAACTCTGATTTGAGATGAATATCCCTCACCCTCAACTAATAGGATGATATGCCACTTTATCTAGATCTGAGGATTGTATCTTATAGCAATATGAAGAGATGTCTATTAACATTGATGAAACTATAGACACTTCCATTTCTTTATGATTTCTTATTGCATCTATGATTCTAGATAAGATTCTGATTCATGAAGATGATCCTTCATTATTTATTAGCATCCAAATAAGTGATATCCAAATTAAGTGAGATTTGATCGATGAGGGTTCTAGCACCTATTTCACTTCCCTTGATTTCATTAAGACTTTTGGGTATTCTAAATGTAATCTCAATTCTACACATAACACCTATGAAATATACGATATAATTCAAATGCCTCCCTTAGGGTGTATGTGGCTTCCCATTACCATCCCTCCGATCACCATTCATGTGAAGGTGATGATATTAAAATTTCCCCTTTCATATAACATCTTGCTTAGTAGGTCATGGACTCATTGTATGTGAGTGTCACATCTTTTGCCTATCAATTCACTAAATTTCCTCATAATGTAGCCATTTTCAAGATTCAAGGAGACACCAACCCTTGGAATTTTAAACAATTCCAAAATCATGGTGTCTTCAATATTACTACTCTTAAGCCTTTACCTAGTATTCCATTTTGTGCATTGTACATTAAACTTTCTAGTCAACTCAACCAAAGGTTACAATGGGCATCCTAAGCTCATTGGTAACATTCTTCCCAAACTTTTAAACTCTGATGATGAGCCTAATGGGATTAACTTAAAGATCAAAAAATTTGATCTCTCACCTCATCTCATATCATATCTTCATGCTTCCTTGAAACCTCATTCTCGTAATCCTCCTTATGATGACATTTTTTTAGTATTAACAAAGATTAGGCACTCTATTCACCAAGCTTCATCCAATGATAAGGTCATCTCGACTAGTGTCATCAATCTTCATACTCTAGATTATGATGATGGATATTTTCTAGATGATCTTCTTTTAGGTAGCCTTGTCAATCCCCATGATGAGAAGATTTTTTGTGACTACTCTTATTTACTTGAGTCTTTTAATGCATCTCATTGTTCTCTTTCTTTATAGTTCTTTATTCTTGTATTTTCCCTCTTTATCATATGGTAGAGATGGCACCAATACCTCTAGTTTTTGAGGATCCACTTAGGACCATGTTCTTAGATCATTCTATGATAAAACCTTATCCCTTTATCACACCTAAGGTAGTCCTACTTAGACATTATGCAAATCCTTCCCCTCTTTCAATAGGGCTAGCTATAGTTAAGCTTGTTCCTTTTTCCACTCTAGTTAAACATATTTCCTCTCCTACTGTTGATGAGCCTCTTCTTTATTCTCATCCTAGTGTTCCTCTTATTGATCCTAGTTTCACTCCTTCCTCATCATCACCCTCTGATGATGATGGTCTGATTCTACTACCTAAGATGGCTCCTTTGCATACCAAATGGGTTGATGAGTCTTCTTTAGCTTATTTCAATCCTATTTCACCTCCTTTTATGAGTACTAAAACCACTCACAAATGTATCTATTGATTCCATGGGATAGATAATCATTCTTACACTCATTATCACAAGTTAATATAATAGATCGATACCTTGCATCCTTCTTCCCCATCATTAGACAAAGCCATACATCCCCCAAAGGTACTTCTTAAATATTTAACTAAGTATGGTGAGGTATATTATCTATGGCACCTATGTGGAATGCATCACACTTATTGTTTCTAAATTCCTAAATAACATCTTAAATATCATCTTGTAGCCATCCCTAGACCTTATACCATTCCTCTCATAGGTTGTTCTCACAATAAGACTCCTTTTTCTTCTCCCATGGCTCCACCTCTAGTGGTTAAATCACCTCTTATGGTCCCTTCACCACCTTCTATGCCTTCACCCATGATTCCTTCACCTATGGACCTTCCCTCACCTTTGGATCCTTCTCCACCCATGAGTCCCTCACCTATGGATCCTTCTCCACCCATGAGTCCTTCACCCATGGATCCTTATCCACTTGTGATTCCTTCGTCTCCTATAGATCATGTTTCCATGCATTCTCTTGACTAGCCTTTACTTAACTTCCCTCCTTATCATGATCCTTTGAGCATTCCAAATTTTTTAGTTAAGGAGATCAGAAAAGAAGTATTTACCTAGTATTCACTAAAGATTAATGAGACCTTAGCTACAATATACATTTAGATTCATAGAGACTTATTTGATGTATTGGATAATGTGTGTGGATAGATTTACCAATATTTATGAGAACATGCATGGTGCTTTCACATCTATATTTAGAGTGGACATGTCCTCCACTCCTATTTTTTAAATCCATTTGATTTTTTAATCTGACACTATCAAATTCTTTCTTATCTTATATCATGTTTTTCCTTATTCTTGTATTATAGTTAGCTTATGTTATCATTTTTAATTTAGCATATACTTATATTTTCCTTATGATTTATATTTTTCCCTTATCATTTCTTCCTTTTCCTTTAGAGTTTTTCTTAAAACTCTTTCCTTGTATCTTTATGATTTTTTCCTTTCTTATCTTTATCTTTCGTAGATAGTTGTCATGGTGACTCGGTTATATTTAACCTCTTCCATTTAATTACTATCTCCTATTACCATGTGATTATTTTGAAAAAAATCTTTCTCATTACTATTTCTTTTCAATAGTCCTCTTTTGGATCTCCTTTTTCCCTTCTTCATTTTCCCACAAACTAAGCATATACATGACTGAGACTTGAGATCACATGTTAAGTTCATTTTTAAGCCTAAGTGTTATATTCAATCTTTTGTCTTGGGTTAATTCACTTCCTTTAGCCTTAGCCTATAGCTCAATCATGTGTATCACTATATCTCTCATGATTGGTCATTATAAATCTATATGGAAGAGGAATCTTAAAAATCCTTCAAAATAAAGTTAAAATATAAATCATTTAAACAAAAGGAAATGATATTGAAAGGTAAAAATATTTAATATTATTAAAAGTCTCATCACATTAAAAGATGTGATTTAAAGCACATATCCTTATTCTAGTCAAAGCTCAAACTCCATAGTAGGCCTCACGATAGACCCGAGGTCCTTTGGGGTTTGGTAGGCCAATAGATTAGAAGGAGAATAAAAAAATATTTTAGTGTTATCTACTTTCTCACATAAGTACCCAATATTTGTATTAAACTGATGGATCTATAAGGGGTCCTGAGGAATAGGGAACACGTCATGGGATACTAGGTCCATTTAACTTTTCCTTATACCAATATACCATAATGAGTTGATATTATTAGCACACCTATTTACTTACAAATATTTGTGTCTATAGCAAGTGGTTTTCCTTTTTACATAGAGGACCACTAGTCCATTAGTGTCTTCTCATGTCATTAGTATGCCTCTTTCCTCCTAAGGTCTTCTCATAAGATACATAAGTCTTGATTTTTACACTCCCTTTCTAATTCTTTTTCCTTCATATTTCATCTTCAAAAAAATTGTTTTGCTTACTGATCACTCCCCATGGGATATCATTTATGAGTTTATTTATAAGACTATGGATAGGACCCAACATCCCTCATAAATTACCAACTTTTACATCTTATTAACCACATCCTTTATTTACCATTCCTTATCCTTTTACTTACCAATCTTGATTTGGTACCCATTAGGTTTTTATTTTGTGAGTTGTAGTATAAGATCATGGATAGGACCCGACCCTCCTCACAAAATTTTCCAATAAATCAAGTCACCATTTGAAATTACATGTGTCAAATATGAGATAAGATTTTATTGATTATGAGGTTACACATCATTGGCATCCTTCCCATATTGAATTAGTATGTTTTATGCTTACTTAATTTTTATTTCATCTTTTTCTTTCTTATTAGTTGAGTGCATGTAATATTATAACCATTTCTTGAATTCTCATACTTCCTAGCTTGAATTAGTATGATAAATTTAAGACCAATTTTTTATAAATTTTGTTTTTCTTTTATACTTTCCATTGTGATATAATATAATTGATTGGCTTAATTTTTATTTATTTTTATTACGATTTGTGACCTTTTACATACCTTCCATTTTATTACATTATTTTTCATACTTCCCAACATGATATTTAGTATGATTTTACTTGTTTTAATTTGGTGCAAAAATATTTTACACTAGTTTAAAAGTAAATCCCCCTTTACCTTTTTGTTTGACTTTTTATTGGATCTTTATAATTAGTCATTTATTGTTATTACACATTTCCCAACTTGAACTAGTGTGTAGTGCATTTTTGATTGATTATATGTTTTCAAGTCCTTTTCATCTATTTATTTTTAACCATGCATGTGTACTCCATAATTCTAGAAAATAAACCACAACACATATATTTCCTATAGCATATAAAACAAAGCTAAATACATGTGATAGAAAGAAATATATCTAAAACCATCCACAAAACTAACCATCATAAAGAAAACATACACAACCAATACCAATAAGCCAAAATGATACATAATATATATATACCATGAGTTTGATACAACATATACAACCATATAAAAGCCTCAACACTAGGGCTAGGCTCCATCTTATCTATCTCATGGCCTATCCATACTGCTTATTGAGGCCTCAATCTGACTCCTTTGAATGGTATTCTATAACAAGGTAGTCTAAGATATCAATCCCTCTACATGTCCTTGTAGGTGTGTTATCTACACCTATTCTTGCACCAAATCTAATTGGGTCACTATATGTGCCTATGTCAATTGAGTCTACATCATTGTATATGCTTGCATCATCTATGTCACTATCTCTAGATGGATAACTCTCTCATCTACCAAGGCCTACTAGGCTTATCTCTCACATGAACCCATCTCTACTAATGGTTACATCCTCTGTCTCTACACTTGTATTTGCCTCACTATTTCAATTGCTACTCTGAACTAGCTTGCTTGAGCTAGGGTAGATGGTACACTTATATCCTCTAGTTTTATGGGGTTGTATGACTATAGAGTCTCATCTAGGATGTCATGGAGTGCTCCCCTTACCAAGGACCCCCATATATCCTCCTCATCCTTAGGTATGCTTGTAAAATCACACTAGATGGATATTATATCATTCTCATATATCATAATATATATATTTATATCTCTTTACTACCAAATAAAAACTTATGAAATAATTCAGCCATCTTCATACCTATCTGTGTCTTGGCTCCTATGATATCATCATCTGGATGATCACCTAGCACAATTTCCTCATCTACATAACCTCCTATTACCTCTTTGATAGGTCACCTCCTCAACTCAAACCTAGCTATCATGGATCATGCTCATCTTAACCTCCATGTGAATGGTCTCTCTATCATCTCCTCTAGATCATCTATGGGATAATTTGGGATGTCTATAGTCTCCACTCTCTCTTGTCTACATCACCACCATGTTTTTAGTGATTATTAATCATCTCACTACAAGGCTAGTGGTGGTATATTTGGTATCTCTACCTCTTCCACCTCCTCCTCTACCACATCCCATGCTTTACCAATCCATGGTTGCTCTTGATGTGGCCTTAGTGTTAGCCTCACTATTAGTGGTTTGAGTCATTTCTTCCCCCATGGCTCCCTCACATGCTAAGCTTATTGATCAAGCTTCAATATCAATGTCACTAGATGAGGTAGGCACATCTATCCTAGCACCCATGCTACTAGATGTAGTTCTCTCCACCACATATAGTGTCCAACCACCTCTCTCCTCTCTAATGCTACTACAATTTTATGCCATCTCACCCATGTAGTTGTTATGTGCCCATATAGATACCACATGATGTCTACATATCTCACCAAATATAGTAATTGAATATGAGGCATGGATCATGCTACCTAGTCCTCTATCCATATTTGTACTCATGGTAACCCATCATCGATCACATGGGGAAACCTAGCTAGTTGATAAATGGGAAATCTCTCATATATCCATGTTATTAGTAGTATGATTGATCCCATAGTCTTTTCACCTCTAAATAGCCTCTCCAATAGATCATATATGAGCTAGACCTAGATGACAAAACCTAGATCATGTAGTACTCCCTCCTCCATCATCATCTTTCTCAAGGCTACCATGAATAGTGGTACCTTACTATCTGACTTGTGATAAAGAACTCACTATGTCACAAGGCTCATCACCACCTTTTGGAGGTTTAAAATATATGATATATACACATAATCCATACTAAATCTCCATATTATCAATATCATCTCTGATCCTATAGCCCACATGGCTAAGGCTCTCTTCTCCTCTAAGTTATTTAGTATCCCTATGGTTATTGGTGCTCTTATTATAGGTGGCCTAAGGATGGCATGTACATCCTCTAGTGTGATACCCACCTCTATCACATCCCTATCCACATCCCATCTAAAGGTGTTAGTCAATCATTTATAGAATCCTAGGAACATGACTAATAAGTCAGCATTGAGGGGGATCCTACACATGTTAGATAAACCTCCTAGACCCATGGCTACTAGTCTAGCTTGATCTCCATCTAAAAATCTATGTAATAAGTTTGGCAACCAAGACACACCCACCAAATTCCAAAATCTTGGCCATCTCTATAACTAAGACACAATAAAAGATATAATAGTTACTCAATGTCATGTATAATTGCAATACATTCTTTACACATCATTTTAACAATTTTAATTAAAAATAAACCTAATTTCTTTTACCTTATTCATTTTATCTTACTTCTATCTTTCTTGGTCCCTCTTTCCCTTCTTTGGTCATTTTGGGCCATTCTATCCCTCTTTTGGCTTTCTACACACTTTTTTATTCTTATTTTGATTCCCTAGTTAACCTAGTTTGACCAAAATTTCCTTATTTTCATCTTAGTTGACTTCAAATTTCAAGTCAACCCTCTTATCTTCCCCTCCCTAGTATTGAATTTTCATTTTGGCCCTTATAGACTAGTTACTCACTCTATTCTAGCTTTTCAGCCTACAAATTACACTAGGTCAACCCATACCTACTGGATCAACCATATGGATTCTACCTTGTTTCATCCTACCAGGTTGACCTAGTGGACCTAGTGCATTATGTGTGCTGACCCAATATATTTTTCCAAAAATGTGAATTTCACTCACTTTCTTCCCAAACCCTTCAACCCATTTCCCATATTCCTATTTTCTACCCTTAGAATCTAATTTTGTTCAATTTTGACATATACACATGCTTAAAATTAAAATTTATCAAAAATTGACTTAATTCAATACACATTTCAAAAATTGGTCTAAGATCCATAGTTACATACCTGTAGTGCACCTACTACCACCTCTAGGTGTCCTCCTCATCTAAAGGGTCATTCCCCCACCATCATAACCTTATTTGGTCTTAGAGCTCTCTTTTCTCTCTTTTATAATTCAAAATGCCAAGTGAATTCTCTTTTTCCATGTTTAAAACCACTTTTTAGCAACTCAAATCTTTCATTTATTTTTAGGTAGATTCCTTGTTTTGCCTCTATCTTTGTTTTTGCTCATTTTTTTTGCAAAACATAAAATTCATTAGAATCTTGATGACATAGAGATTATTTTCTGCTATCATATGTCTATCTTCCAATTTTTTTTATTTTTGGCTAATTTTTGCAATAACTTCTATAGGTTCACCTAGTGTACTCTACATTGGACACATTCACATTTCTTGTAGTCTAATTTTTTAATCTACAACACTTAAGGTAAGTTAAAGGTATGTTTTTTTCAATTTTACCCTTTTATTTACTTTATTTTCTGCTTACTACACCATATTTAGCATCAACATTGTGTGTTATCATGTTTTCTTCTAAAACACCATATTATGTGACATTTATGTGACATGTGATGAGCTTTGATTGGGGCATATGTATACACATAATATTATTAAATTTTATTGATTAATGACAATTTGTATCTTTAAAAAACATGTTGAGTCTTAATCTCTCTAAGTTTATGCCTTAAAGGGTGTACCAGGAAAGGGGTGGGTAGACCATCAGTGCCTCATAAGATTATTGTTCCTTTATCCACTAATCATCCACACACTAGCCTCTTGAAACTATTAAACCCAAGCTTATTATTATTATTTCTACTTATTACTATCACTCACTATGTTTTATCCTTCATTTCTTTCCATATCACCCTTTTGAACCATTAGTTGTGTTAGGTCAACTAGATTGACCTAGTATATTATAGTGACTTTTTCTCTCTTTTGGTTTGTTGGCTTCTTGGCTAACCTAGCACAAACATAGCGAGTTAGACCTAAAAATGTGCTAGGTCAATTGGGTCAACCTAGCATAAATGACATGTCTAAATGATTTTAGGGTAAGATTTTAATATATATATATATATATATATATATATATATATATATATATATATATATATATATATATAAGGTCATTTACCACCATTTGTAAGAGTGAGGAATTAAGAAAAGAAGTGTGAAGGAACATCTAGATATTGACCATTCTACTTGGGGAATAAAGATTTAGGGTTTAATACTTTTTTTGGAGCTCCAATCTCATCTTGTTCATAAGTATTTTAGATTCTTAGTGTAGGTTATGTATCCTAGAGCTGATTTATATTAGTTATCCTTACATACAATAACAATCTCTTACAAAGCACTTTGACCACGAGGGATATTGAGGCTTGGTGGGTTCATCTTCAAAGGTTAGTATTCCTAAATTTATTCCTCCTTTGTAAGAGTAGATAAATAATTCATTTATATTATTATCTTCCATGTATTAGGATTTTGTATACATTGATGTGAGTATATGTATTATATACATGTTTATTTTAGTTGTTTATTTGTTTTGTTTTTAACCCCAACTTTTGCTACAAGCTTTGGTGCAGACTAGATTAGATTTACTTTTCTTGTTATTAGATTAGTGAAATATTAAATCATAGGACTCTTTTAGGGTTTTTGTGTAATTATGTTAGTCTATAAGCTTTATAACACTACCTCACATGATATGTTGTGTCAAGTGATCCCCTAATCAGTTTTAGTAGATCCTCACATGGATCATGCTCCTGCTTAACAATTGTATGCCCCTAATTAGAAGTCTAGTTGTGTTTATCCCATTTGATCTAGGATTTATTTATGGACATGATGCATTTATAATTATTTACCAACTTACATTTTAAGTGTGCTAATAGAGTTTGTGTTTGGAATTGTAACTAGTGACTATTATATAAGTGGTTTTGGAATAGGTAAATGATACTCATATGGAATTCCCTCAATTATGAACACCTGATTAATATGTATATAATTGAGACATATGTGTATGGTGGATGGAATGGCTTAAATCTATTATATCTAAGGCCTACCTAATAACATATAAAATGTGACTATAATAGGTACTAAAATGAATCTTGGCCAAATGTGCATGCCCAAACTATAATGGTAGTAATATATCCTTGATGAAAATATGGACATGGCCACTAAATCCATGAATATTATATCTATCTGAGAAATATCCTACTTTGAATAAACCAAGTGATGTAGAATTTTGATAGTACATATGTTTACACTTGAGCCATTGTCGATGATGAAACTCTGAATAGGATGGTGATCCATGTAGGATCATATATAGAGTGTGTATAACTTTGTGTCATCATCAATTATATCCTACTCTAAAAAAGTGATAAGAGGTATAGTTTAAAACTATAATATGATACACATTAATGATATTATGTATAGGATGTGGATCTATTATATGAGTCTAATAAGATGTTGATGGTGGCTATGGCTAATATATATAATGAATAATAAATTTCCTATTATCTCATTAATTATATGTTTTGTAAATATATTTGAAATATTTTCAATGATTTTTCTTCCATTTGTTGTGGCCTTAGAGCCTTTATAGGAGTGTTAAGATCAATGATATTAACTTGTATCAAATCTTGTATATTATGTCACAATCTAATCTATTTATTTGTATTATGTCTTAGTATCCTATGATAGTCATAAAATGCATTGGAATAATAATTCCTTTTAAGAGGCCTAGTCATATCAACCTCTTTTATGGAAGGGGATATATGACATTGCATTCCAAGAGCTATTTTAAACTTATGCTAGCAATTGAAGAAGAGTCATAAAATATCTCCTTAGAGGACGTAATAAAATAAAGTAAAGAGGTAGATTTAAAGCTACATTAATTATTGTTTTTGAATTATTAATTTTTTCACTAGGTTTGACCTTATCTTGAGGCTTATTATAACTCTTAATAGTTAAATCTGATTTAGTTATGTTCTTTAATTATCCCATGAAGAGAAGCTTGACTTCTCATTCTTTCATTTTATGGAAAAATCTATTAATGATGGAAAATTCTTGAATAGGATATATTTATGCAATGACTAACAAAATCTACTTAAATATGTCCTTGGGTTATCTATATACGATGGGGCTAGTCATATTTACTAATATAGTTTTATAACTAAAGACATATTTAGCTATTAGATCATTCTATTTTTGATTGAGTTGTAAAACTTGGGAATAAGAAACCTTATCACTAATGTTGATTTAGAAGTGTGCCAAAAACATATATGCCAATGGATTAAATCTTATGATGGACTGATTATGAATATCATAGAACCATTTTAATGTATAGTCATTTAAACTTCAAGGGAAAAAGTAAGGAGCCAATCATTGGACACATAGTCTAAACATGTTGTACATAAAAATCATACATTGTGCTTTGAGTCACCCTTACCATCATACAAAGTAAGCTTAGGTGTCACAAATTTGGATGGAAAAGGAATTGTCACTATATGATATGCCAAAGGTGTATGTAAAAGATCATGATAATTCAAGGTAGGAGATGTTTTAATAGTACCTTACTGAAGATGTAACACCTTAACTTAAAAATCATGGATCTCATGAATAAGTGATTATATATATGGAGAGGAACTAGCCATAGGAGGTGTTTCCATTGTTTAAGATTACCAAGTTAAAATAGGTTATCATAGAATCTGAGTTACCATAAAGTAGGTGTAACAATATTAGCATATGGGTGAGTATAAGATTGACCATCATTGGATTTGTTATTTATTTACATAAAGTCTTGAAAAATCTATACATGATCATGGAATTGTTCCTAAATTCTATCTTTGAAACATTGTAAAACCTCATCCTTATTGACTATAAGATTTTTATTATCAAGTAGGGGGAATGAGTCTTGATTCCTATCTTATGTATCATTTTGATATTAATTATATTGTTCATATCTATATGTATTATAATTTAATTTCACATAAAAAGGTGTGGGAGATTAATGAGGGGGGTTGTAACTAGTCTTTTATCTAAGGTATATGCTTGAATATAAAGAATCTGAGTATGCTCAATAGTATTGCCACCAAGCCTATCAATGGTTATTAAAATAAGAAATATAACATTTTGAGATGACATGCATGAAATAAAATGAAATAGTGTTTCTAAAATATAATATATAAAATATTAAAATCCTAACATAGACAAGGGAAACATGAAGAATAAGGATACAAACCCTAGTAGCATATAGGTCTAGGTTTTGGGTAGTATTCAGAGTAGATCGGGTTTACCAAAAGATTTAAATTTTAAGGGATTATGGAAGGTAAACCCTATATTATCATAGGGTTTGAGTAAAATAAATTAGGGGAGAGATATATAATAAATATATCCATTAATTTGTGTAAGAATTAACCTAATTTTATATTTCTAAAAATAGTAGTAAATGACACAAACAAGTATATAACTAGAAAATGATAGAGACATATGATATAGAGGCTTAAAACTAGCACAAATGTAGTTAAAGATGTCATTAACATAACCTAAGTATCAAAAATCCTCCTAGACAATAGCATGATATCTTAGATAGTAGTGTACCACACTAGGGTCCTACTTTTAGCACTAGTGTCCTTGTGTAGGGAATGATGTGTTCTTATGGGGCCTATTCCTATGTAGATGAAACCAAATTCACTATATATGACCTATTTAAGACTATTTTTAATGCAAATCCTAGATCTCTATGTTGTTAGGGTATTTATAAGCACAAATATCAAAAGTGTGATGTTAGATGGGTAGGTTGGACATCTTAAATACCTTTATGTTTTGAGAGTTACTTACATACCAATACCTTGAGAGGGGATCAAGATTGATTTAGTTCTCCAAATATAAGTGTTGTTTTAGGTGAAAGTGAACGCTAGTATGAATGTCAACTTGAGTGCTTTGAATGAGGTTTGAGACTATAAATTTAAGTATTTTGACCTTAGGTTAGATGTAGATGACTATATGTAAAGCTAGGACATAATAGGGATAAATAAACTTTATTTTTCACCACTTATTATAAGGTTGTTTTTGTATTTTCCATATGATTTATATCTAGTAGGTAAAGGGATAAAATTCATTTATTTATACTGATCTAGTGCTTGTGTAGAGTGTGAAATAGGTATAAGCTAACCCTAGGTTTCTTAGTGATTAAATATATATATATATATATATATATATATATATATATATATATATATATTGGGGTTGAAATTAGGAAAGGGACACTAACATTGTACCTTGGTCAATTGTGTGGTTCATAAGTGTCCCAAAAACCATGCTAGTGTCTAGGTAGCAAACCTTAAGGCATTAGGGGTCTGGATAACTAAGGGAAGATCTAAGTCTAATTTGGGATGTATAGAGATGTTTAAGACCCATAATAAATATAGATAAGTGTATAAAGAGGCCTTAATATAGGTCTAGGTCTAAGCTAGGGATGTGTTGTCTCAAGTGACACTCACTACACTCAAGTGACATTTTGTATGAATATAGTTTGTATCTGGAATATGTGCTAATATATGATGAGTATTAGAATTGTAGGATATGTAGGATCTATAAGGGGTGAAAATTATATGAAAATTGGCAAGGGTGGCATTAGATAAATATTCCAATCATGTATATGATAATTATTAGCCCTAATGGTGATGTCAAATGCATTAGGAAGGGTTTTATCTCCCATAAATTAGATCATCACAACTATATCTCTATTTAAAGACTTTAAATAATATAATAAGGTAGTATTAGGAGTAGGTTCTACCAGTTATGGAATCCTATTCCATGTCTTTTGAAACTAAAAATTATATTCCACCATGAACTCATGTGGCATTATTTTGATGGTGGCCAACTACTCCATGAGTGATAGGTGGTCACTCTTGTATGTAAATTATTGACACAAATTCTCTCTTAGATCATCCTAATTATGGATAGAAGTTGGTAGTAGTCCTTTATACCATTACAAATTTCTTCCCTCAAAGGATGTGGCCAAAATCCTAATAGTTACATTTTCTTGAGTCACATGATGAACTGATCAAATGTTGGATATGTCCTAAATATGCTCAATTGGTGTGGTGGTATATTCACCATTAAATTAAGGAATACTCTTCAAAACTTCAATTGGTATATTATCATATTATTATAGGGATAATAGAATACCTCTATTAAAGTAAATAATGTATTGGTTCTTTGGACTAACCATGCAATAATGTTGATGAAATCTCCCTCTAGGACTCATAAATATCCGAAATGGAGGTGTATATTGTGCTCTTAGAGAAGGTTTCATAGAACCTCTCTATCTCATTTTATGTGATTGAAAATTAGTATTCCTCCTTCTCTTAGGAGTGAAAGATAGGTCTACAAACTCAAAATTTGTGCCTCTAGTAGAAGAACTTATCTCTTTTGTCATGAAACTAAAGGACTATTTTATAAATAGGAAAGCTTAGAGTTGTAATGTGCCTTTAAAATATTTTCAATTTTACTAATACTAGTTGAGTACAACACCAAACACTCAATTAAATCGAACCAATACTATATAACTAGTCTAATCAGGTGTGCCAAAAATTATTATTAGTTTGAAGTGCACCCTTTAGAGAAGTGGTTTGAAGAATTTTACATTTAGCTAATACAATGAAAACACCCCTTAGGATATGGCTTACCTTGTGTGAGGGGTGAGTCTCTAGAGAGGGTTGGTTATCCTAGTGAACCAACTAACTAAACCTAATATATGCTTTGATGGGAGAAGGGAAAAGAGAGAAACTAAAAAATCAATAGGAGATGATATACCAATGATCTTATGTCCCCTATACTAGCTTATTGAAAACACAATATAATATAATATGGACTAAATTTATCTTAGACACTCTCTAAACTAGGCTATTTATACATAAGTGTTTCATATGGAGTTCATGATATATGCATATAACTTGAAGGGATAATTAAGATTACTTATACTAGACATAATTAGATAATTTTCCATAGTAAATAACTGATGTTTTGATATTTACTTACATACCAATACCTCAATAGGGGATAAAGATTTATATTGTTATCCAAATCTAAGTTTTATTGCAAGTGAAAGTGAATGATAGTATGAATTTCAACTTGAGTGAATTCAATGAGGCTTGAGACTAGAAATCTATGTATTCTAAGCTTAGGGTAGATGTAGATGACTGCGTGTAAAACAAAGACATAATAGGGATAAATAAACTTGATTTTTCACCACTTATTATAAGCTTATTTATGTATTTTCCATCTTATTTCCATCTAGTAAGTAAAGGGATAAAAGTCATGTATTTATATTGATCTAGTGCTTATGTAGAGTGTGAAATAGGTATAAGCCAATCCTAGGTTTCTTAGTGATTATACATACATACATACATACATACATATATATATATATATATATATATATATATATATATAGGGGTTGAAATTAGGCAAGGGACACTAGCATTGTATCTTGGTCAATTATGTGGTTCACGAGTGTCCCAAAAACCATGCTAGTGTCAAGGTAGCAAACCCTAAGGCACTAGGGGTCTGAATAGCTAAGGGAAGGTCTAAGACTAATTTGGGATGTATATAGATGTGTAAGACCCACAATAAATCTAGATAAGTGTATAAAGAGGCCTTAATATAGGTATAGGTATAAGTTAGGGATGTGTTGTCTCAAGTGACACTCATTACACTCAAGTGACATTTTATATAACTATAGTTTGTATCTCGAATATGTGATATGCATGCTGAGTATCAGAATTATAGGCTATGTAAGATCTATAAAGGGTGAAAATTATATGAAAATTGACTAGGGTGGTATTGGATAAATTTTCCCATCATGTATAGGATAATTCCTAGCCCTAATGATGATGTCAAATGCATTAGGAAGGGTTTTACCTCCCATAGATTGGATCATCACAAATATATCTCTATTTAAAGACTTTAAATAATATAATAAGGTAGTATTAGGATTAGGTTATACTAGCTATGGAATATTATTCCATGTCTTTTGAAACCAAAAATTATAGTCCACAATGAACCCATGTGGAGTTATTTTTATGGTGGCCAACTACTCCATGAGTGACATGTGGTTACTCTTGTATGTAAATTATTGACACAACTTCTCTCCTAGATCATCCTAATTATGGATAAAAGCTAGTAGTAGTCTTTTATACCATTATAAATCTCTTCCCTTCAAGGATGTGGCCAAAATCCTAACAACTACATTTTCTTGAGTGACATGATGAATTGATCAAATGTCGGATATGTCCTTAATATGCTCAATTGGTTTGGTGGTATATTCACCATCAAATGAAGGAATACTCTTCAAACCTTCAACTGGTATATTATCATATTATTAGATGGATAATATAATACCTCTATTGAATCAAATAAATTATTAGTTCCGTGGAGTAACCATGTGATAATGTTGATGAAATCTCCCTCTAAGACTCATAAATAATCCAAACAGAGGTGTAGATTGTGCTCTTGGAGAAGGTTTCCTAGAACCTCTCTATCTCCTTTTAGGTGATTATGAATTAGTAGTCCTCCTTCTCCTAAGAGTGAAAGATAGGTCTCCAAACTCAAAATTTGTGCCTCTAGTAGAAGAACTTATCTCTTTTGGCATGAAACTAAAGGACAATTCTATAACTATGAAAGCTTAGAGTTGTTATGTGCCTTCAAAATATTTTCAATTTTACTAATACTAGTTGAGTAAAAAACCAAACATTCAACTAAATCTAGCCAATCCTATATAATTAGTCGAATCAGGTGTGCCAAAAATTATTATTAGTCTAAAGTGCACCCTTTAGAGAAGTGGTTTGAATAATTTTCCATTTAGCTGATACAATGAAAACACCCCTTAGGCTATGGGTGACCTTGTGTGAGGGTGAGTCTCTAGAGAGGGATGGATCTCCTACTGAACCACATAACTAACCCTAATCTATGCTTTGATAGGAGAAGGGAAAATAGAGAAACTAAAAAATCAATAGGAGGTGATATACCAACGATATTATGTCCCTTGTACTAGCTTATTGAAAACATAATAAAATAGAATATGGACTAAATTTATCTTACACACTCTCTAAACTAAGCTCTTCATACATAGGTTTTTCATATGGAGGTCATGATCTATGCATATAACTTGAAGGGATAACTAAGATTACTTATACTAGATAAAATTAGCTAATCTCCATAGTAAATCACTAATATAACTAGGTTAAACATAACATATAACCTGTATAAAATTAGACTACTTGTAGAGATGTGAAGGACAAAATACATACAAGAGGGATAGTGAATTTTGACACAAATTTAGATCAATAAAGTACTAGAATCACAAAAGAATACCAGTATGACAAGGGTGAAATTAGTCTTATATTATTTCAAATGATTTAAATCCATCAATATAATTAGGTAGATTCTTTTCATACCCAATGGAGGGATACCAAGAGAGGCATTCTCAACCCAATTTATAGGAAAATGATACATGAGATAAAGAGTAAGGCACTAATTAGTTACATAAATTCATTTATCACAACATGTTTTGCCTATTTAGGAGAGAAAGGAAACTAAAATATTAGTATATTATGCCTTCTCAAACATCTTCATACCTATCACAATGATAATCATCTCAAGAGAGTGGCATATACATAGAGGAGAGGGTCTCATATTTTCTAAATTTATCTCTTAGAGTGAGTGATCATAGATGGCTTGATTAACTAGTTGTTTTAAACTCTATAAAATCATATTTATATCCTTAACTTACCCCATTTCCACCTCTTTTTCCATGCAATGGTCTGTTGCATTGTTGTCTTAGTGTAGGAGCACTAATTTACTCCATGGGAGTTACCTTTAAAGGTACTTTTCAATTCAAATTTTATGAATTAATCATGATTGACATGTATGAATGAATAACTCATGAGTAAACATATGATGATAGGATCACCCTTTAAATGCCTTGAATATTCACAATGGTTTTAAATTACCTTAAACCTCCATCATGGTCATGCTTGACAAACCTCCTTATCAAATTTAAACTCAAACAAATTTTATATCTCTCTCAATGATATTCAATAAGGATATAAGGGTTGACGCTCATTGAGAGACCTGAACTTGTATTCTCAAGCTTGACTATATCCATCTTTTACTCCATCTTCTTAGCATGCTCCTTGAGAAGGTGATGTTATTAGTCCATGGAGATTATTGAATATTTTATTATGTTGATATTTATTTGGCATTATATCCTTTTTATATGCTTCTTTTAGTAAGTCATAACTTCTCATGACATTCATGTTCTTGATGGGGTATACATCTTCAAGAAGTTATTAAACTTGAACTATAACTTACTTCCTCTACTGATTATGTCTATTCCTCTTCACAAGACCTTGATTTAGATTTGAAGTTGCTTACATATTTTATCTTTAGGTCTATAACTTATTTTACT
This sequence comes from Torreya grandis, assembly GCA_037957365.1. NCBI lineage: Eukaryota > Viridiplantae > Streptophyta > Pinopsida > Cupressales > Taxaceae > Torreya > Torreya grandis. The sequence goes on along the minus strand of JARHVA010001115.1, from coordinate 933,146 downwards.
CTTCTAAAAATCATTCTTCATAGCTCATGAAGCTTATAAAATCACACATTAACTTAGGTATAGAGAGATCTCCCATGATTGAAATTCTACTTCATGACCTTGAGTAACCCATGAGACAATGTTAAAAAGTCTTGATACCTTAGAAATTATCTTGATTATTATTGAGGATTTAATGAAAACATTGACAAGATTTCAAAACCACTATACCCATATTTTATCTTTTATACATCAATAATCTCTACTAAAACATAATTATAGGCTTGGATACGCTCTTGAAGGCTAGATAAAATTTCCATTAACATTGTTTGAGAAGGCTTATTAGACCTTAAAAATTTCTCTCTCACTATTTAAACATTTTTGTCACACTTATCAAAGATATCTTAATGTTATAATAACCTTCATCCTTCCCTTATTTATCTCATCTCACTTTTTAAACCAGATTTTGATCCTTTCCTCAATAGAATTCCTTCAAATTACTATTAACTAGGTTTTCAACCTTAAGAAATAGGTATATACAAAACTACGTCTTAATTATCTCCCTTTTGAGTGGTTTTAAATATATAAAACCACTCATAACACATTAAGGATGTCCTTGAGCATCTATCTACAAAATTTCAAAGCTTTTAGACCATTCATTTAAATCTTATGACATTTTTAGACCCTTAAACCATAGTTAAGGGTTTAATAGATATAAGATAGACTAAGAACATTCAAAATTAGATAATTTGAATTTTAACCACTATTATTTGACTCTATCAATTTGAATAAGAACTAGACACCTTATTTTTCTTTGTCAAGGCACTCTTATGTTTGATCATATCCCTAATGAACCAAAATATAACTTTTCTTACTGATTATAATAGACAAAATATGTTTGTAGACTATGACATCAATGGTTTAAGATAGATTTATGTTTTATGAACTCTATGAGACTATTTTGATTGAAAAAATCTCTTTTGAATACCTTATAACTTGACAATCACTTCTCACACCATATATTATTAAACAAATGGCAAAAGGCTTAGGGAGACCCTTGTTCCTTAATTTATGAGAGATCATTTAGTAGGCCTTAAGGTCTAAGGCATCTCCAAATATGTGGGTTAGGTATCGAGGACCCACAACCCTCTATTTTAAAATGTAACCTTGCATGAATATATATTATTACTATTATATGTCATTCCACTTGTAGCTTGGTCTCAAACCTACAATTCCTCTCCTAAAGCTTAATACCTATGGAAATGTTTGAGTCCTCTTATCCCTTTGTTCTATTAATGTGCACACTTATCATTATCTTGCAAAAATCCATGAAGGTATACAAAATCATGGAGGATTTACTTCTTATCTTAAACATTGAAAAAACCTCATTAAAACCTCACTCTAAGACTATATAGGCTTGTTTTCTTCTATTCAATATTGAAACATGGTTTCTTACATCTTTGAAAGCTTGGTCACCCTCAACATTATTTTTCAATCCTTCTCCATTGCAATCATCTCAAGGCTTATGGTATTTTACTCTATTTGTATAATCCTTGAAGGAATTGATTTCCATCCCTTTAAACTCTCATTTGTTGTCTACCACATTGTTATCCCACAGAGACCTTAAAGCTAACTTCTATGTCCTATAACTTCTTGACCATGACCTCAAATGTCTTCAGCATTAGGGCTCTACATAAAAACTTACCTCTTGGTTCCTTTAATACTGAGATGGAATTGAACTTATAACTTTATTCTTTTGTCAATTATGTTTCCTTCTTGTATAATACCATGCTTGACACTTTCATTCTTACTTGACCTTATTTCATCTCCTTCAAGTTTTAAAACTCCTCAAATAGTAGGGTTTGGCATGAAGAACAATTCCTTTAAATTTACTCATAATTAGGAATGATTTTTGAGAAGGTTGAGAACATGATTTTAGTCTTGGAAGCTATTTCAGAGTTGTAACTTCATTGAGAGTACATTGAGGCTTGGGTGAAAATTCATTATAAGGTGTTAGAACATGCTAAAATATTTATAACCTCCTAAGCCATGCTCTACGCTATGAAAATGACCTAAAGACCTTTAAAGACAATGAAATTATTTTGAACTTTGCCTCTTCTCCATATTCTTACAAATGATTTTAACCTTCTCTTCTTTGACTTGGACCTTGCTTTGAAAGGGTTTAAATGAATGAATAAACCCTTAACTATTTTAGAGGCCCTTTACAAAGACACAAGCTCATAAAAATATATTAATCCTCTCTTTATGACTAAATTATTTCATATTTATAACAATATACCTTGACAAAGGCTTGGATTCTCTTCATTCATTCCTTTAACAGGTATGAAGGTTCTCGTTGGACCCTAAAAAACCCTAAAAATTAGTTTTGGATACCTCAAGTAGGTATACAAACTCATTTATTAAGCTTATATCATAGTAAAATACATTTGAAGTTTGGTGTTGGCCTTGAAAATTTTCCAAACCCTTGATTATATTTAAATAACATCAAAAATTCCTTTTAAGGTCATTCAACTCTTACACCATTCACAATTTATTTTCAAGATATTCATTGTAGATCTATCCAGGCTTAGAGAACATATGAATATTACCTTCAAATTTTACCTTGGACCTTTAGGGGTTGATGTATAAGTGTGGGTACTTTATAAATGTATTAAATCCTTGGAAACCACTATAGTACCTTAATCATACTCTTAACAATCTTATAATCCTCATCATTGAGTCCATGGGGAACCTATTGTACCTTGTAAAACCATGACGATATTATCATTTAATCTTATAGACTTGTTGATACTTAGAATACTTAGAAGTACCAAGGACCTTGTATTAGACATATGCAATAGACCTACAATATTTTATGGACATATTAAAACTCAAGATCCACTACAAACTTTATTTTACCGACTTTGACTTTTATAAAATATGTTTCATTCTTAATCTTGGTCTTCTCTCTTTTATATTTTAACATTTCACCCATGTAGGTATATATGAATATTATGAAGTTTGAGACTTTTTTTTAAAGGTTAGTTCATGGGTGATAACAATATTGGGTCATGGGAACCTACTAAACATTATTTATAGACCTATAACCTATTCCTCTATCTTGATATTATAGAACTGGTGGGCATACCTTATAAATGATATCATAATATTGAGGCCTTAATTAAGGATTGATAAGGATAATTATGATAATTTACCTCAATTTTTAAAGTAATATTATCTATAAGGTAACTATCATGCTCATTCAATACTTTTTACCTAAGTGAAGAATACCTTAACATGCCTTGAACCTTTACTTCTTGATATATAAGACTTCACAATCCTCTTTGATTGAAACATATTTGAGAGTCCTTAAATTTGGATTTTATTGGTATATAATTCCATGAAAATTTAATTTTATGCAAGGAATAATGGATACCTAACCTATGTTAGGCTTCACCCTCGACTGCAAAAAAATTCATTGAAAACCCCCAATTTTTGGTCTATTATCCAATATTCTCTCTTCAAAATTGAATGATTCTAAAAAAACTTGGTTGGTTATCATATCATAAAATATATTATAGGTATTATTTAATATACATATACATAAACTAAAAATTATTCTATCTCCATTTTCCCTATTAGAATGAGCCCAAAAGTATCAAAAAGTAAGCCTCATGGGTTTGGGGTTTTAAGAGGGTTTTTGAGCCATTGATGGAGTTTTGATTGGATATATGTGATTTTAAGTTTATAAATAAAAATTTATGCATAAAAATTATTCCAATTATACCTATTTACATTCCCAATGAACCATTCCTTACCATACAAGAAAAAGGGAGGACATCTCTAAAATCATGCTTCCATTAAGCTTATTTGAGGGCTATTTTAACTTTTAAGTGAATGTTCATATCCCTACCTACATATTTATCTATCCTAACACTTGGGATTCATATTTTATGACCTCATTATATCTAATATATATACAATCCCATGCATCTTCTCAAATATTCTAGTACATCCTAAAAAATAGCTTGTCTAGGTCTGCAAAGGGGTTCTTGGGTCAAATTTGGCATATTCTTGGTTTTGTAAGACATTTAAAGGAATTAAAATTAGGCAAATGACCTCTCATGACTCTTCCCTAATATTTAAAGTGCTTTTACAACTCTGTAATCTTGAATAAAACACCCTAAAACTCTATTTTTTTTATATGAAGAATTCAATATTTTAAATATTTATTATCTCTCTTTGCTTAGAAAATCCATCAAGGAAGCCTAATAAATCTGATAGGTGCATAAATAATTTTTTTTAAACATATTTTAATTCATGATAATTCTTGAATCCTCTATGATTTGGACCTATTAGTCCAAAACCTACAAATCTTAGACTACAACCTCCATGCAGACTTGCTTTCTTCTACTCTTTGCTTGAAATTAGTGATTTTTAACCATGAATGGATCTCCATGACATTGAATAACCCTAAATAATTATTTAAAACCCATGAAACCTACATATCTATGTGTAAAATGGAATTGTTATGGTTTGTAAAATCACTCTCCTATGTTACAAGATGGATAAAATACAACAAATACAAATAGTAGATAGAAAATAAGACATTAGATACACTTTGACTCCCATTTTAAAGGATGATGGAGATTATAAATGGGTATTTTGGTGTTATAAGGCTCCTAAAGACATTAAAAAGTGTCTCTCTTTTTGAATGTGACTTGAATGGGTTAAGTAATAATAAATTATGACCTTTACACCCTCATAAGCACCATGGAGACTCTTTTAAATGCATTTATGACTTGATTATGACTTGTAAGAAACTTTTATGACCCTAATTTATATTAAAACCCACCTTGTTTTATTGGATTATTTTTTTTTTATCATGGATTGAATTACTTTATTTTGAATACTTCTAAGCATGTAATGAGATTATAAAAAGGTGAATCAAGACTTGTACAATGCTCTAAATCATGATTTATGCATTGAGGAATCACCTAAAATATTTGACACAAACCATGATTCATGATAAATACCTAAAAACTCTTTCAATCCAAGTTAAAGTATAATAAACTCATGCATACCTTGTTCTGAACATACCTAGCCTTCATGAGATGCATACAAGGAAGAGCACTAAACTAAATTTTTCAAAAATTTATCCTCTCCAAGTGGTAAAATGTTATAAGAACCATGAGTGGATGTAATAGTCAACATTATAGTAACCTCCTAAGGGTTTTTTCTTGTTTAAACACTAAGATCAACTGCCTTATCAAGTCCATTAGGTATGGATTCAAAGAAGAACTCAATATAAATTAGAGAACCTACTATACTAAATTTATGACTACTAAAAATCACCTTTAAATAGAAAATAAAGAAATGAGAACAATCAAGATATGTGAAATAACACTTAGTGAAAGAGAAAACACAACTAGACTATTGAAACAATATACAACCAGCACTTAGAAAAATAAAAAATAACTACCTAATTATGGACAATGATCTAGAATTGACCTTAATCATAATGTTTCAAATGAATCCCATTAATTAGGATTAGAATTTCCTCTCCATTCAACTTGGATATTTGGAAGGCATTGGATGAATTTCAATAAGTTATAACATAAGGACCACTCCATATGACATCAAATTTTGTGTGTATTCTAGCCTTGGCCTTATATTTATCCCACTTTAATAGTAAGTCTACCTCTTGGAAATATCTATCAGTTGGTCTTTTATAAAATGTATTCTTCACTTGAGCTTGGTGGTGCTCTATCGTGTGCATTTTTTGGTATCTAACCTACTCCAACCCCATTATCTCTTCTATCCTCATGATCATGGCATCATTTTCCATTATTTATATTTAATGTGTAAGCTCAAGGGTTGGTGACTCAAGTGATAATGGAAACCTATCTTGTCTCCCATATACCAACATGAAGGGAGAAGTTATAATGGCTCTTTTGGAAGAGATTATACCAACCCACATGGCTATTTTCAATTTTGTGTGTCATGTTATTTGATTCTCCTCCATAGTCATTTTGATAATTTTGATCAAATTTTTATTTTTAGACTTTTATAGGCCATTTTCTTAGGGATAGTAATTAGAGGAAGTGCTCAAGTAAATACCATGCTTGACTACCCACTCACTTATCTTGGTACCAAAAAAGGTCATTACATTATCATAAATAATTCTAAAAGGAAATCCAAACTTTGTGCTAATAACTTCATCAAAATCAATCACTAATGTTTCATTTTCTTCCTTAACTGATATTTCCTAGATCCACCTCATGAAATAATTTTTAGTAGTCAATACCCACTTGTAATCAGCACTTGAAAGTGGGTTGATCATGCCAATGAAGTTTGGATCCCATTGTATGAAGGGTTGCTCTGTCTAGATGGGGTGGAGAGGGAGGAATGATAATTTATTCTTTCCTTTGAAGAAGTCACATTTATTTCATCTCATAATCCACATGTGTGCATCCTTAAACAAGATATACCAATAGTAACTATCCCTCATTATTTTGACAACAATTATTTTAGGATAAAAATGACCTCTTGAAGGGTCATCATAGAACTCCTCTAACACCTTGTCAAATTAATTTGGCTTAATAAACCTAAAAATAACACCTTTTAGATCTTTTCTAAATAGAATTTCATATACAAGAACATAAGGAATGGATTGAATTTTGAATTACAATCTTTTAGTCTTTTCTAGGCCATACAGATACTAATTAAATTATAAGAATATGATCATATCCTCAGTCTAACTTCTAGAAGGTTAAGGTATAACTATTTATAATTAATATTTAATCACTAAGATAACCTTTCTATCCTACTTCAAGTCTATATTTATTTATTTATATAAACCTTTTCCTCTTACTAGTTTGGTAAGCTTGATGTTTACATCATATTCCATCACCTTCATTATCCAACTAGCTCTTTCCTTGTTCAAATATATACTTAGAAGGAAGTTTTTGACACTTGGATGTTTCACCTTTAACTAGATTATACTATTAGAGACCATGTGCCTAAACTTCTTGAGGCTTATTATGACAATTAGTACATGCTTATCTACAAAGGTATACTTTAAATCATAGTATTTAAAGGATAGAATAAACATTAGAATAGGCTATTCCAATCCTTCATAACTTTATTATACTAGGATTGAAGAGTTAGCTTCATCACCCAAAAAAACATACATTATGAAGTGTTGTGAGAAATAAGGCTTTATGAGTGTTAGAGACTAGGCTAAAGATTGTTTGATTGCTTGAAAATTAATTTTTCCTTCTTTGAACCAGCTAAAAGTATGATTTTTATTCAACATGGTAGCTAGAGGCTTAACTAAATATGCAAAATTAAGAATTAATCTTCTCAAAAAATTAATCTTACCTAAAAAGCTTTGGATCCCTTTACTATGACTTCAAAGTGTGTGAGAAAGTATGGTCTCTACCTTATCTAGATCAATGGCCAATCCATTCTTAGAAATAACATGTCCTAATAGATTTCCCTCATGAAAAGAAATACATACTTTCTTGGGTTCAATGACACCCAAAACTCTCTTCATCTCTCAAACACTTGCCTTAAATGGTTCAAATGATTAGTTTCTTTTTTGAGAAAGTAGTTATATTATCCAAGTATACTATAATTATGTCATTAATTAGGCCTTTAAATTCCATATCCATGACCCTTTAAAGTTTACACCAGTATTGGTGAACCTAAAACGTAATTTTATGTTGGCATACGTCCCCCATTTTTTGGTTAAGGTAGTCATGTATTGATCATACTCCTACACAATATTCTAATTATACCCAGAATAACCATCAAGTAGTGAGATTATCTTAGCCCCTACTATAGTTTAAAGTATTTATTCCATAGGAGGAATGGGGTAGTGATCTCTAAGGGAAGCTCTTTTTAATTCCATAAAGTCAACACACAACCTAATCTCACCATTAATAATCCTAATTGGGACTAAGTTGGCTACCCATGATGAATGCTTGATGGGGAAGATTATATCAGCCTCAATCAACAAGATAAGCTCTTTTTCTCATTAATGGCTCAAGTTTGGGGTTGATGGAATTTAATTTTTATATCACTAGTTTGGAATTAAAATCAATCTCTATGGTGTGTTAGGCTAAATTTGGATCAACACATCTCAAATATTGATAGATCCAAGTAAACACATCACCAAATCTCCTACAAAGGTTAGTAAAACTATCAATTTTAGGTTGGGGAGATACCTTACCAACGTTGAGATTCTTACCATTAGATATTACTACTGATTTATAGTTATCTTCTCTAATTTTTAGGTTCATCTTCTCTCCTTTGAGTTGGTAATATGAGTTGAACATGCTCTGAAAGGTGACTAAAACTTTAGGTAACTTATTTCACTTCAACTAGTTGATCTAGTACTCATACTGATCTTGTAGCATTTGATGATTCCTAACTAAAAACTCAACCTCATCTTGCATAAAATTAATGACTTGAGCATCATTTTCAAACACTTTTGGGATAGCATAGTTGTTTGGTATAACAATCGTACCAATTAGCTTAAGTAGTTATTATAAACCTCTTGAAGTTTAATTGGGAGTATCATAATGTGACCTAATGATGGCAAGTCTATCTACATCAATATTCATTTTCCTTGGTATAACCTATATATTGAAGGAATAAAATCCCTCAATGAGGTCCATACCCTCTGTTTTTAAGCCTTTAATAGTCTATTTCTATCTTCACTTTGGCCTTTCATTTAACTCACCACTAGATCACTATCTCCAAGCATTTGTGTTAGCCTAATACCTTTATTTTGAGCCTCTTAAATACCCTGGATAAGATCCTCATACTTTGCTACAATATTTATGTAGTTAAATTACATTGTGTATGAGAAGAAACACTTTCCCCCTTGATGAAATATTAATGTAACACCTAATCTATCTCTATTCCTACTCCTAGAGACATCAAAGAACAACTATCACATGCCATTAAGATCTTCTTGTTTATTAACAAGATTAGGGAAAAGAAAATTTTCATCTATGATGTAATAAGTGCCCAATCTAGTCTCTTAAACATTCTCATATGGATCAAAACCATACTTTTCATTAGCCCACTCATCTAGCAAACAATCTAGAATATCTTCAACATAAGTGGTAGCCTCATGGCTAACAACTTCTTTACCTTGATAAATCATAGTACATTTTACATTCATGGGATTGGGCAAGTAAGGCTCAATGTGATCCTTGAAAATTAGTTCAGATTTGATGGTGACCCTACTACCATATCTTATCCTAAATAGCATGTGAGAAAAATTAGTGGACAAGTACCCACTTATGTTGGTAGTGAAGTCTCATGACAAAAAAATTATAAATTAGGGAGGTAAGTCAAGGATGGAGACACATTGAACAATTGAAACATTTGGACAAGCATGAAGATATAGGTTTAGACCTCTAATAACCCCCACAATCCTAAAAACTAAACCATTCAATTGGACTACTCATTTTGAGATAGGATAATAATCTAGGCCTAATGAATAATCTATTATTTTTGGTATGATAGAGTTGATTTGTCATAAATACATCATGTAGTTATGAACAAGGTTATTAAAAGTGATAAGATAAATGTAAAATGGAGGAGGTTTACTAGTTTGAACACTAAATTTATCATTGAGTTGGCATATACTAGTAGAGGTAGATGTTGTAATTACTTTGTTTTCTTGCCTAATATACTTCAAAGATTCATTTAATAAATATATTTGGGTTGGGATGGATAAGGCCTCCCACATGGTCACATTAAGGTTGATTTTATTCATTTGATCATCAATGTTGAAGGGAACTTGATCTTCCCATAGCTACATTTTTTATACAAATGCATCCTCTTTATGTTATATGATGTTTTTGGGATATATTTATTTAGGATAAACTTACTTGTCTTGTACCTTGGGTGGATAAACAACTACCTTCTTCTTTTAAGTAGCTTGATTGGATTGAATTTGAGGTCTTGAAACAATTACCTTCTCTCTAGTCATCTCTTGGGAAGCATGCAGATCAATAACTTCACCAATTGGAGAATAACATTCATTAAACCTAGTGTTATATGTTATAGGGGTGCTACCTTTGCCTTAAATTTTAGTTTTATTAACCCCAAATAATTATTCTTCTTGTTAATTCACCAAGGTTGAGTCACCTTGTGTTTGAGCTAATACAGGTACTCTTTACACTTGTGGAGTTGATTCACTAGGATTCTTTTTTGAAGATGTCATAGTTTAGACCATTAGGGCCTAATTTAACACACCATTATGATAGGTGGTCTGATTATGTGGATGGTTTCAAGGATAACACCACTCATAGTCTTGTACTAGATTATTATGTATAAACATAATTTGTTTAGAATTACTAATAACATTGGAATTATGACTTTGATAAGTCATAGCATGAGTCACTTGCCCTTAAGATCAAAAATTACACTAGTATGGATGTTTAATAGGTTGGTAATATTGATTTTAGGGATGATATGTCTTAGTATTATGTAATTTTCATCTTTTAAAAGTAATTAGTTCATTGCCAAAACTTTTCAAGAGTGACTTGCCATCATGAAGTTCATTAGGAGCACTAGAGGTAATTTGTGGACTGTTTGTGATTTAAATTTTAAGAGAATATGGAATATAAATACTAGGTTATTAAAGGGTTTGAGTAAATTAAATCAAAGGATAGATATATAATAAATATAAGCACTAATTTGTGTGATAATTGACCTAATTTGATATTTCAAAAAATAGTAATAAATGACACAAACAAGTACTTAACTAGAAACTAAGATAGATGATATAGAGGCTGAAAATTAGCACAAAAGTTGATTAAGATGTCATGAATAGAACATAGGTGTTATAAATCATCTTGGAAAATAATATGGTACCTTGGATAGTAGTGTAATACACTAGTGTCCTAATTTTAACACTAGTTTCCTTATGTAAGGACTGATGTGAACTTATGGGAGTAGTTGTGTTTGAGTCTAATAGGTCTGTTCATGTGTGGATAAAACATGATTCATTATATGTGACCTATTTTGGACTAATTTTTTATTCAAACCCTAGATCTCCATGTTATTAGGGTATTGATAATCATAAATATCAAAAAAATTATGTTAGCTAGGTAGGTTTGATGTCCTCAACACCCTACTATGTTGATATTTGTCTACATACCACTACCTTGAGAAGGGATCAAGCTCAATCTAGTTCTCCAAACATAAGTTTTGGTGCAAGTGAAAGTAAATGAGAGTATGTGTTTTTACTTGAGTTCTTTGAATGAGGCTTGAGACTAAAAATCTAACTAAGATTAGGGTGGATGTAGATGACTATATACAGAAGTAGGGGAGAATAGGGATCAATAACTTTTATTTTGTACAAGTTGTTATACGCTTGTTTGTGTATTTTGGATCTAATTTCCATCTAGTGTGTAAAGGGATAAAATTAATATATTTATACTAATCTAGTGCTTGTGTAAAGTGTGAAATATGTCTATGTTAACCCTATGTGTCTTAAGAATTGATAATATATTAATTGGGGTTTAAATTAATCAAGTTACATTAGCACTATACCTTGGGCACTAACACAATGTGTTAGCATCCAAGTGGCATAACCTAAGGTATTAGGGGCATATATCCCTAGAGGACAATTTGGGACTAATTTTAGGATGTCTAGGGATGTGTAAGGCTTGTACAAAAGTTATATAAGTGTCAAAAGAGGTGATAATATAAGTATAAGGCTAAGATAGGGATGAGTTGTCTCAAGTGACACTCATTAAACTCAAGTGACATTTTATATGACTAAAATTTCCCTGATTTTATTTTATGAATGTAGCAAACCAAAATGACTTGGATAAAATAAAAAAAGTGTACCTAGACTTACCTATGAGGTGAAGCCTATGATTTTATGCTTGAGTTCATTAAGTGTGATCCATTGTGTATCATACAAATGAAACATGTGTGAATCAGTCCTTACTTAAGGAATATGTTAAATAAAAGATAAAAGTGATTAAAGTGATGTGTGTGTGTGTGTGTGTGTGTGTGTGAGAGAGAGAGAGAGAGAGAGAGAGAGAGAGAGAGAGAGAGAGAGAGAGAGAGAGAGAGAGAGAGAGAGAGAGAGAGAGAGAGAGAGAGAGAGAGAGAGAGAGAGAGAGAGAGAGAGTAAAAATGAATGAATACACCTCATTAGGTACATGAAACATTGCAAAAACTTTATGACATCCTATATTTTTGCATGTATATAGTGATTGAATGGTGGATAACTTAGACTGAGTTGATGAATTTATCAATCCCCATGTGTGGGTGGCTCAAGAACTCAATTTGATTTTAAATCCACCATTTCCCACCCCTAATCAATAGATCATGCACTATGAATAACTTGGATTAAACTAATGGCTTGTCCAACCTTCTTATATGTGTGGCTTAATAACTTGAGTAGGATATGACTCCATCATTTCTTACCCATGTGTATTAGATGCATTTGTGACTGAAACTATATGATGTAACTAAAACTATGTAAGATGAATTTAAGGCCACTCAAAAACACTAAAATGTAAAATGACGAAGGGGCCTCTTAGGTACATGAGAATGTAGCTTAAGAGATAGGAAAAAATTACAACCACTAAAGATAAAAAGGACATAAATATGTTGTGAAACCTAGTGAAAATGGTATCTAAATTATATAATGTATATAATTACATGGAATTTTCCATTCCATCTAAGATGAGCTGGCAAAAAAAATCATGTGGAAATAATGTGCCACACACATGTCCCTATTTCTAATATCTATGCATATGGATTATGGATTAAGTGTTAGAAGTAGCTACTAAGAGGTGGGGTGAATCATTATACAGTAATGGACATTTAGTTCCAAAACTATTTCATCAAACACAACTTGGTCTAGTAACATAAAAATAAAAGAACATTCATCTAAAACATGAACAAGATAATACATCACATGAACATATAATATATGTGGGAAACCATCATGGGGGATAAAAACCACTGAACCTTGCAAGATGGACCAAATTCCTATAAAGACAAGATTCAACATTTATACCAATACCAACTAATCAAGGAACACCTGCTTGACCTTTAGCTAGCTCCAATTAGTAAGGACACTACACCCACTAAGAAACCAAGCACCAACTCAACTACCTCTAATATGATATTCACCTCTGATCTGATGTATCTACACCTGATTATGGACTTATCTTTATTTTACTCTTATTCACCCTTCAATCTCTCTCAAATAGCCTCTAGGACTTACTCATTCAACCAACCTCTTTTAGGATTATTAGGTCTAATGACCTATTTGTCTACCTTCACCAAATTTATTAGATAATAATGTATTATATTATTCATTATTTGATGTTCCTAAATGACCTACACCTTCTCTTTCAAAGGTTATCTCCTTTGATTGGCTCCCTAGTTTAAATCAACTACATCAAATAGGCCAATTAGGCATAGTATTTATACCATACACTCATTTAACCCAACTTGGTCAGCCAAGATACTTTACATGCTTATATTATAATTAGAATAATTATCCACAAACATTACATGGGTGAGAAAAATGCTTCATAGGTCTACCATTACCTCATTAGCCACAAACCACCATTAGGCCTTAGAGAGACCTAAAGCAATTATGCTTTCAAATCCACATGTTACACCTTGAACTGCTTGGACCACCTTCATCCTCTATTAATGCTTCAAAAACTTCAAATTAAAATTTAATAGGTACCTTTTATCATTAATATTGTTTCAAATTACCTGAAACTCAAACTCACACCTTGAACCAAGCAATTAGGTCTCCTCACTCTTTAGGCCTTCATACACATAAATCACTATCTTTTAGAATTGAGGCATAAAATTGTTTTTATAAAAATATAACCTAAAAAAATAACATTTTTATGTTCTCCATGACTTAATAAACAACACCAAATCCATTTTTTTTCACTACTCAGACTCCAAGAATCCAAAATCACCTCTCTCATAGGCTCACTCAATTCTAATAAAACACAATCAAATTAAAGTCAAGTATTTCAATTCTTCAAACCTGATCAGAGACATAAAATGATATCAAATTCCTTATCATCAAAATTTTATACTTGTATAACAAATCCATACTCATTTTTCTCTTGAACTCGACTCAAATATCTTTCAATTCATTCCTTCAAAATGACCACTCATACTGCCTGCAGCTTCCATAAACATAATCATATAGATGTTGTTGTCTAGTACATGAAATAAAACTTTAATAACATATAATCCATACTTATATATTTTATTTTACCTTTATATCACTCTCAAGTATAAACTTATCTTGGTCTAGTAGCATCCATTGGTTTATTAGTCTAATTCCTCTAATCACTATCTTATAGTCTTAATATAGTTACACAAGCCTTTTTGTCTTGAAATTTTCAAAAAATAAACCTATCTATATATATTCAAAAAAGTTTATATAGTTAATTTAGGTCTCAAAAAACATCAATATGTCCATTTTATGCATCATAATTTGTTATAAGACCTTAAACATTTCACTTCCCTTAGCATGTCTGTAGCAATCATCTTGACTCAAAACACAGTCATTATAAACATGAACCATAAAACCTATGAATAATATTCCTTGATATTAAAATTAATTCATGTGGTCCTCTAAAATCCTTGTAACATTTATAATAAAAAACATATAGAGTTATAATGTCATAAATGGAACATATAGAACATTCTATGAGACAAACTCCTTCACTATCCTCATTATTTAGACAAGTCATCTTGAAGGCACCTTATTGCCTATGTATGGGAACCAAAAAACTTAAAAATTAAGTTAAAATTAATCATTATTATATAAAAAATAACTAAAACCATTATATACATCCCTACTCACTAGGAACTCTTCCCTAAACACTTATTCACTCTAACTAGCTTTTTCTCACTATCATCATTATCTACAAATTTAGTGATAAGACAAAACAAATGATAATTTTTTTAATAAAAAGGCTCAATAATTATTAAATAACTACATGTATTTTAATAAAAAGTTTCTATCTTTTACCTCCATCCACTTGCAAGAGTTGACTTAGTCAATCCTGCCTATATTACCAAAATCTTCAAAAACAAGCATATTTTTGTACCTTCTACTCATTATCATGACACACCACTACCACATGGAGAATCTTGGGGGAGTAAATTACACCATAAAATTTTAAATTTTTTTCAAAAAAACCATTTTTTTCACTAACCTTTCACATATTTCCAATCTCTCCATTATAAGGGTTTGTAGGAGGGTTTTGACCAATTTACATTCTTAATGAATGTTCATAAAGATTTGTCATTAAATACAATATTAAATAATCTAGGGAACCTTCTTAGGTACATATTAAACCTATACCAAAATTATCAGGTCACAATTCAAACTTTACACATGTTAATGAGCATCACAAACTTCTTCTCGGGCTAGAACATCTTTATTCTACATGCACAATTGTCCTTCCAACATTGATTCTTGATTTATCTTACTCCTCAAGACCTAAAAATTGGTTAAAACATTAAAACCAGCCTATAATAACTACTTACATTCTTATATTATCTCTACCATATTGGAATCTCACCTTGAGCCTTTATTTAGACCTTACTAGGTCACTATGCACACTAGGTCTAGGACTATAAGTCAAACTTGGATATAAAAAGCACTAGGATCCTTACTATACTATTATAAACTCATCATCAACATGTCATATTCACTCATTACATACTATACAACTATCCTCCAAATTATCCCTAGCCTGAACAAGCTTAACATACTAGGGTACTAGGCCTATGCTACTACATAAAGTTACGAAGCCTTATGCCAACACACTATTAAGATACTTGTCTTCTCTCCATTGAGTTCAAAAAACATCAATATGATATATAAAAAATAAAAATTACTTAAAAATTCTTACCTTAGATCATATGTATCCAAAACTACCTTACATAACTTTAGGCTCAAACTCATGACATCACCAATTTGTCATTACCCTTGATATCAATGCACACTTGATATCAATGGAAACATACCTTAAACAATCTCCCCCTTTTTCATTAATGGAAACCTATTATTTTCCTTCCCCACCTTTACCATAAATGACAAAGTGGACTAAACAACTACCAATCACTCCTTAACATCATGTATGTATTATTCAAAGAACCACAAAATCAAAAATGCATACGTTCTTTGATAAGATTGATAAGGAACACCTTTTGAAAATTAGTTCATACTAGTTGGAGAATATACCTTCATTCCATAGAGATTACATAGCTCCCCCTAAGATCATGCTTTCTTTTTTAACCAAACTTGATCTCTTACTCAATCTTAATTACTAAATCCTTGGACCTATTTATTTGTAGAGAAAACAAGCTCCCCCTTAGATTAATACCACTGAGAAGCATCATACACAACTCCCCCTTACTTCATGTCATAATTCAAAGATCATTCAATGTATCAACTTATTCACACTCTATCTTCTTGTCCCAAACAAGATTATATCACTCAAGTGAGAACAAATTCCATATGATCCTCAAAATAAAAAGTAAATTATCTAACACCAATATTCAATATTTGACATACAAACTCATAACCTTGCTTATGATGACTCAGATCAAGTCATCCTTAGATTAGTGAACCAATTCAAAGCAAACTCAACATACCAACATGTTTCTTCAAGATCTTATGAGGTCATCTTGGCATCAAGGAAACATGACATCTTCTCAAACAAACTTTGAAGGGCACTACTATAAAATTAATCATTCAAATCACTAGCATCTTGATGTTATATAAGAAAATATCATATACAAAAATTAGAAACCTTTTTCATGAAATCAAAAACATACCTTCATGGATATTTTTTGTAGACTCCTCTTCAAGAAGACAAGAACCTTGTGATACTACATGACATTTATTATTAACAAAACTTCATGAACATAGTTAATGCACATACAACATGTCAACTCACTCTTAGAAAAACATATCTAAGCTCTCCAAGAAACCACAATAGTCATCAATCCTACATGGAATAGAAATTTTCCAAAACCCTTTATAAAAAATAGAGTCATACAATTCTATGAGTATGGTTTTCACAACAACTAACCTTTGTTCATAATCTATCTTCTTTATGATACTTTAAATAGGAAAAAACCAATAGGTTTCCAAGCACTCAGTGATTCTCTAATCATTATACCTCTCATGTAACCATTATCTTCTTATAAAATTATAACATGCATATTTGTTTGTCAATGTTCCTCAAACTCCATTCCACTATTCTACATCTTGAATTTTAGATCCCTTATTGAGCCAATAGGAACACTTTACACAAATGAGAATAACTTTCATAAGGTCCTCACAACATCAACCACTTACCTTCATTTTTTACAAGTCATCAAGACTCAAAACACTACCAAGCACCCTTACAGACAACATGTAGTCAATAGTAGGTCTGAGAGACCTTATTTAACTTAAGGAACCTCTGATACACTTTAACATCTTTAGATATGAAAAATGAATCTAAAAAACATGTTAACACCAATCTTAGATCACCTCCATTCCTTATAATATCTAAGTGACATATCTACTTAGAATAACATAGGTCTTCAAGATAACTCTTCATACCCCTACTCTATCTTTGTCTTCTAAGGTATGATCTAATATCAAACAAGTATGCAAATCTTATCACCTACTTATGGAAACATTGCATATTATCTACCTGATGTTCACTTAGATCCACATATCAAAACTAATACATAAGCATCAAGATCATACACCTTAGGGTTTGTAGACATCAAACCCTCAAGTCATTGCCTTTCACCTTTTGGGCTAGTGCTTTCATACAAGTAACAAATTTATCAAACAAATATCATATAAAGGATCTTAAAGAAATTATAAACCTCTCCAAACACTGAGGACAATCTTCTTGAGTCTCTAAGAACAAAAAAAAATCACTTTGACACCTAATTCTACCAACAACTAAGTCCTTTACATACAGTCACCTTCCATGAAGATTTTTTTGCATAATAAACATTTCTATATCACTCTTAATGCATGAAACAATGATATAAAAATAATTGAAAATGAATAAATGATTATAACATTAATATTATATCATTATATGAGTTATAATCCTTTTTTCATCAAACTAGGTTCACCATTTCAAACACACTGTAACAATCAACTTTGATATGCATTTATTGCACCTATACAAACACCTAAACCAAACTACCACTTGGAAGTTATTCTACACAGAGTCATTTAAAACTTTACTTCTTACCTTACCTTGATCTAACATAATATATGACTTATACAATACGTTCTTTGCAAACTTGTTTTCTAAACAAATTTGAATTTTCAAATTCCAATGGTCATATTTTCATACAAAATTGACTATGGAAAATAGAGAACTATGCTTGAAAGGCCAACTTTGTACTAAAATAATTTTTGATAGGCTTAATATTAGGACCTAAAATTTGAAACATATTAACTAGGAAAAAACATTATCAAATCCATATGACCATTTTATTATGAATCCTCCACACATGTAGATCTTAATGTCATCAATATACCTACATAGTCTAATTTGACAAGAGAACAAGGATGAACTAAACAACCAAAAATGTACTCCAAAGTATCCCTATGACCTCCATAGTTATACTAAACATTATTTAAACCTCATATGACCTCTCATATCATCCTCTCTGCCTTCCAAAACCTGTACTACTTTCATACACTCACAAAACATCCTTTTGACTCCTTTGTCTATGCAAACAAGACATCAATGCTCCATGACCTCATGTGACATTAAAAATTCTTATATTGGATATTTTTAACTCAAATTGAAATAATGAAAACATGATCAAACATTTTAAACTTCATGAATATTAATATCTACCTCAATTAGGTCTCATAGTCCAGGCTTCTAATCAAACCAATGCCTATCTTTCTTCTTTCAAGTCAGTTGATCAAGAGACCAACTTCAATAAACTCTATTATTTAACTCAGGTTTGATATTGGATTTGGATTTAGAGTAGTCCTTATTATTAAACCTTGATAGTTCTAAAATATAAACTATAATACAAACATTAACAATGATCTTCAAAACTTTATCCTCACTCCAAGCAAGATGTATATTATGTTCATCACACCTTAAGATACTTAGGATCACTTGTAGGCTATGAATCCTCCTCCAAAGGTATAGATTTGATACCAATTTTTAGAATTATATAGTAAGAGGGGGGGGGGGGCTGAATAATTAGATAATAATGCACATTCAATTATAAAACCATTCCATTAAACATTAACTTGATCTAGCAACATAGACATGAAAACACATTTATCTAAAGCATGAACAAGAGCATACATCACATGAACACATCATCTATGAGGGAAACCCTCATGGGAGATAAAACCCACTAAATTTATTAATATGTAATATATTCCTATAAAGACAATATTTAAAATTTAAGCTAGCATTAACTAATCAAGGATCACCCACCCCTCAATTCAACAAGTACCCATTTGACCTTTAGCTAGTTCCAACTAGTAAGGAGGATACAACCCCCTAGTTAACCAAATACCAACTCAGATACCTCTGATCTAATATAAAACTATGATATGATGTCATCTACACCTAATGATGGACTTATCTTACTTGGACTCTTCTTCACTCTTCAATCTCTCTCAAACAGCCTCTAGGGCTTACTCACTCAAATAGCCTATTCTAGGATTATTAGGTCTAATAATCTATTTTTCTACCTTAAAAAAATTAATCATAAAATAATGTATAATATTATTTACTCTTTTATGATCTTCAATGACATGTACCTTCTCTTTCAAAGGTTATCTCCTTCACTTGGCTCCCCAATTTCTCAACTACATCAAATAAGCCAATTAGGCCTTGTATTTATACCATACACTCATCTAACCCATCTTGGTTGCAAAATATGATTTAAATTACTATATTATAATTGGAATAAGTATACACATAGACATTACCTAATTATCCACAAACCACCATTAGGTCTTAGAGAGACCTAAAGTAATTAGGCCTTCAAATCCACATGTTACACCTTGAACCCCTTGGACCACCTTCATCCTCTATTACCACATCAAAAAAATCAAATGAAACTTGAATATGTCCTTTATATAATTAATGCTTCCACATTAATTTAAACTCAAACTAATACCTTGAACTAATAAATTAGGTCTCCTTGCTCTTTAGGCTTTCATACACATAAAACATTATCTTTTAGAACATAAACATATAGTTATTTTTCTCAAACAACCACATTAAAAAATCACATGGATACATTATACATGAATTCATAAACAAAACCAAACCCATTTTGTTTCACTACTCAGGCTCCAAGCATCCAAAAACACCTCTATCACATGCTCACTTAATTATGGTAAAACACATTCAAATTACAGTCAAGTATTTTGACTCTCCAAACTTGATAAATGACATAACATGATATATAATAAATTATAATAAACCTTTGGGACCTTTATAACATCTCCATACCCTTTTTTTTATACAGCTTTTCTTAATCAAAATTTAATGCATTCCTTGAAAATGACCACTCAGATTGCCTATAACTTCCATAAACACATTCATATAGATGTTCTTGTCTATTACATGAAATAACACTTTCATAATATATATATATATATATATATGTATATATATATGTATGTATGTATATATATATATACACATACATATATAGATGCATACATACATATATACATACATACATATATATATATACATATATATATATATATATACATATATATACATATATGTATATATATATATGTATATATATATACATATATATATATATATACATATATATATACATATATATATATATATATGTATGTATATATATATATATATATATATATATATATATACACATACACACACACACACACACACACACACACACACACACACACACACACAGATATATTATATGTGATCTCTATATCACTCTAAATTAGATATTTCTCTTGTTATAGTAGCATCCATTGGTCTCAGACCAATTCCTCTTATCACTATTTGATAGTCTTTACAATTAAACAAGCCTTTTTGTCTTTCAAGGTTGAATTACTAAAAATATATATCTAACTTCCATAAATATTTTATAGTTCATTTATGTATCCAAAACATAAATATTTCCATTTTATGCGTCACCATTTTTTATAAGACCTTAAACACTTCACTTCCCTCAACATGTTTGTACAGTCATCTTGACTGAAAAACATAGTCATAGCAAAGATGACTCCTAACACTTCTAAAGACACTTTATTGATCTTAAAATTAATTCATGTGTTCCTTCAAAATCCTTATAAAATTTCCAATCAAAAACATATAGAGGTGTAATTTCATATATGGAACATAAAGAACATTCTATGAGACATACTCCTTCAATGTCCTCATTATTCAAACAAGTCATTTTGGAGGCACCTTCTTGCTTGTGTATGGGCACCACTAACACTTAAAACTTAAGGGTACATGATGAATAGGTATAAATAAAATACCTAAAATAATTTTATCCATATCTACTCACAAATAACTCTTCCCTAAATACTTATTCACTATGACTAGATTTTTCTCACTATCATTACTATCTACAGATTTAGTGATAGGACAAAATTATTAATCAGAATTATTGATAAATAGGATAAATAATTATAAAATGACTAAATTTATTTTTATAAAAAGTATTTATATTTTACCTCCATCCATTTGTAAGCATTGACTGAATCAACCCTACCTATAGTATTAAAATATTTAGAAACAAGCATATGTTTGTACCTTCTGCTCACTATCATGAGATACCACTATCACATGGAGAAGATTTTAGGAGTCATATATACCATAAAATAATAAACCATGGTAAATAAGACATTTTTTTCACTAACCTTTCACATATTTTTAATCACTCTTTTATAAGGGTTTATAGGAGAGTTTTAACCAGTTTACATTCTTAAAGAATGTTCATAAATATATATCCTTAAATCCACTAAAAAATACTCAAAAAAATTTATTAGATCCATGTTACACCTCTCATATAAGTATCAATTCATCATGAAAAATTTACACATGCTAATGATCGTCACAAAAATCTTCTTGGGCTAGAATAACTTCATTTTACATGCACAGGTGTCCTTCCAACATTGATTCTTGATTTCTCTTAATCCTCAAGACTTTAAAAGTGGTAAAAACATTTTAACCAACATATAATACCTAATTACATTATTATATGATATATTACATCTTTAAATCTCACCTTGACCCTCCATTTGGACCTTACTAGGTCATTATGCACACTAGGTCTAGGACTGCAAGTCAAACTTGAATATAAAAAGCACTAGGATCCTTCTTGTAATGATATAAAATAATCATAAACATGTCATATTAACTCATTTTATACTCTCATATATCCTCAATTTTCTCCTTCCTCTCAATAATCTCAACATACTAGGATACTAAGCCCATGCCACTACACAAGGCTACCAAGCCTTATGCTAACACATTGTTCACATACTTGTATTCTCTCCCTTAACCTCAAAAGACATAAATATGATAGATACCACATGAAAAGTCCTGAAAAATAATTACCTTAGCTCATATTAATCTAAACCTACCTTGCACAACTTTAGGCTCAAACTCACATCACCACTTTGTCATTACCCTTGACATCAATGCACACATGACAACAAGCCTTTGACATCAATGATAACATATTTAAAATAATATCCCCATTTTTAATTTATGGAAACCTCTTCTTTTCCTTCTCCCCTTTTTCCATAAATGACAAAGTAGACTAAATAGACACTAAGTACTCCTTAACATCATGTATTTATTCTTCAAAGAACTATAGAATCAAGAATACATAACTTCCTTAACAAGACTGATAAGGAACACCTCTTGAAACTCAGTTGATACTAGATGGAGAAGACACATTCATTACATCAATATTACATAGTTCCCCCTAAGATCATGTTTTCTTTATGAACCAAATTTTATCTCTTACTCACTCTTGCTTACCAGATCCTTGGACCTATTTATTTGCAGAGAAAACAAGCTCCCCCTAAAATTACTACCACTAAAAATCATCATACATAGCTCCCCCTTAATTTATGACATACTTAAAATATCTTTAAATGGATCAAATTCTTCACACTTTGCCTTTTTGGCCCAAACAAGACTATCTCACTCAAGTGAGAATAACTTATATATGATCCTCAAAATAACAAGCAACTTAGCCAACACCAATCTTCAATCTTTGATATACAAACTTAGAAACTCAATTTTGATGACTCATAGCAATTCATCCTCAGATTAATGAAACACTTCAAATAAAACTCAACATACCGACATGTTCCTTCAAATTCTTATGAGGTCATCTTGGCATCAAGGAAATATGACATCTTATAAAACAACTTTCAAGGGCACTACTACAAACTTCCTCATTCAAATCACTAGCATATTTTTATGCTATAGGAAAATATCATCTATAGAACTCAAAAACCTTTTTCATGATATCAACAACATACCTTCATGGATACTTCTGTA
The DNA here is from genome assembly GCA_037957365.1 of Torreya grandis. Lineage (NCBI taxonomy): Eukaryota > Viridiplantae > Streptophyta > Pinopsida > Cupressales > Taxaceae > Torreya > Torreya grandis. The sequence goes on along the minus strand of JARHVA010001115.1, from coordinate 909,540 downwards.
AACTCCTCTTCAAGAATATAAGAACCCTATGATGCTACAAAACATTGATTATTTATAAAACTTCATGAACACAATCAGGGCATATACAACATGTCAATTTAATCTTATAATAACATAACTAATCTTTCCAAGGTACCATAACAATAATAAAACCTATATGGATTAGAACTTATCCAAAACCCTTTATGGAAAACATAGTCATACAAGTCTATGAGTATGGTATTAACAACAATAAAACTTTTATCATAACTTATCTTCTTTATGATTCTTTAAATAGGAAAAAACCAATAGGTTTCCAAGCATTCAATTATTCTCAAATCATTCTACATCTCATGGAACTATTCATCTTCTTAGCAAATTATAACATGCATCTCTATTTGTTAATGGTCCTCAAAGTCCATTCCACTATTCTACATATTTAATTTTATCTCCCTTCTTGAGCTAATAGTACCACTTTAAAAGATAAGAACAACTTCCATAATGTCCTCACAACATCAACCACTCACATTCATGCTTTATGAGTCATCAAGACTCAAAACACTACCAAGCACCCTTACGAATAATATGTAATTAATACTAGGTTTCAAAGACCTTATTCAACTTGAATAACCTTTGATACACTTTGACATCTTTAGATATGAAAAATGAATCTCAAAAACATGATAACACCATTATTATATCACATCCATTATTTAGAACATATGAGTGACATATCTACTTACAATAGCATAGGTCTACAATACCAGTCAACTCTTTATACCCTTGATTTGTCTTTATATTTTGAGGCACCATCTAATTTCAAACAATTATGATAATATTTTAACCTACTGATGGAAACATTTCATATTATCCACTTGATGTTCACTTATCTCCACATATCAAAAATAATACATGATCATCAAGAACATACACCTTAGGGTTTGTAGAAATCAGACCCTCAAGTCACTACTTTTCACCTTTTGGGCTAGTTCTTTCATACAAACAATAAACTAACCAAAAAAGAATCTACAAGATCTTAAAGACATTTTTAACCTCTCCAAACACTTATTAAAATATTATTGAGAATATAAGAAAAACAAACAACTCACCTTGACACCCAAGTCTACCCCAACTAAGTCCTTTACATATAGTCACCTTCCATGAAGATTTTATTGCATAATAAACATTTCCAAATCAATCTTAAGGAATTAAAAAATTATATAATAATCTTTAAACAATAATAAAATCTTATAACACTAAAATTATATCATTATATGAGTTTTAATCCTTTTTTCTCAAATTGGGTTCACTATTTCAAACACATACTACAACAATCAACTTTGATCCATATTTATTACACCTATATAGATACCCAAACTAAATTAACACTTGGAAGATCTTATAAATAGATTAATTTTAAACTTTTATTCTTACCTCACCTTTATTTGACACCATCTATGACTTCTACAATCCATTCATTACAAACTAGTTTTATTCACAAATTTGAATTTTCAAATTCCAACGGTCATATTTTCATACAAAATTGACTATGGAAAATAAGGAAATATGCCTAAAAGGCTAAATTTTAACCACCATAAATTTTGATAGGATTAATATCAAGACCTAACATTTAAAAAATATGAACTAGGAACAAACTTGATCAAATATATATGACCATTTTATTATGAATCCTTCACATGTGTGAATGCTGACATCATCAATCTGCCTTCTCAGTCTAATTTGAAAAGAGAACAAAGATGAACTAGGCAACCATAAAATTACTCCAAAGTCTTCCTATCACCTCCATAGGTATAACAAACATTTTTTACACCTCATATGACCTATCATATCATACTTCATGACCTCCAATACTTTTACTACTATCATACACTCACAAAACATCCTTTTAACTTCTTTGTCTATGAAAATAAGACATAAATGCTTTATGACCTCATGTGACATTCAAAATTCTTCCATTGGATATTTTCAACTCAAATTAAAATCATGAAAACATGCTCAAACTTTTGAAACTTCATTAAGATTTAGGTAGACCTCAATTAGGTCTCATATTCTAAGCTTCTAATCAAACCAATGCCTATCTTTCTTATTTTAGGTTAGTTGATAAAGAGATTAACTTCAATAATCTCTATTATTCAACTCATGTTTGATCTTGGATTTGGATTTATATTAGTCCTTATTATTTAACCTTTCTAGTGATAATATGTAGACTATTATTTAAATATTATCCATGATCTTTGCAAACTTATCCATCACTCCAATCAAGATGTATATTGTTTTCATTACACCTCAAGATACATAGGATCACCTATAGGATATCAAGCCTCCTCCAAAGGTCTAGCTCTGATACCAATTATTGTAATTAGCTACTAAGAGGGGGGATAAATCATTATATAATAATGCACATTCAATTCCAAAACCATTTCATCAAACATCAACTTGATTTAGTAATATGAACATGAAAGCACATTCATCCAAAACATGAATAAGAGCATAAATCACATGAAAACATCATTTATGTGAGAAAACCTCATGGGGGATAAAACCCACTAAAAATTTAAAGATGTAATATAGTACTATAAATATAATATTCAACATTTAGACTAGCACTAAATAATAAAGGAGTACCCACCCCTCAATTTAGTCAAACAACATTTTGTGTGTGTGTGTGTGTGTGTGTGTGTGTGTGTGTGTGTGTGTGTGTACATATTTATATATATGTATATATATATTATATATATATATATATATATATGTATATATATATTATATATATATGTATATATTATATATATATATGTATATATATTATATATATATATGTATATATTATATATATATATATGTATATGTATATATATATATTGACACATACATACACACACACACACACACACACACACACACACACACACACACACACACACACACACACACACACACACACACACACACACACACACACACACACACACACACACACACACCACATATATATAATGTGATCTTTATATCACTCTTAAGTTAATAGTTCTCTTTTTCTAGTAGCATCCATTGGTCTATCGGACCAATTCCTCTTATCACTATCTAACAGTCTCAATATAGCTACATAATCCTTTTTATATTACAAGGTTCAATCACTAAACCTATCTCTCTAGATTCCACAAAAATTGGAGAGTTAAATTATGTCTCCAAAAACATAAATATGTCCATTTTATGCATCACCATTTGTTATAAGACATTAAACACTTCAATTCACTTAGCATGTCTATAACAATCATCTTAACTCAAAATATAGTCATGATGAATATGAATTATAACACAATTTAATACAAATAATTTATATTAAAATTCATTCATGTGGTCTTCAAACATCCTTCTAACATTTCCAATCAAAAATAGATAGAGGTCTAATGTCATATATGGAACATATTAAATATTCTATGAGACATACTCCTTCACTGTCCTCATTATTAAAACAATTCATCTTGAAGGAACCTTATTTCCTATGTATGGTAACCAAAAAAACTTACAACTTAAGTTAACATGATTCATAGGTATAAAAAAATACCTCAAAACATTGGACCCATCCCTACTCACAAGGAACTCGTCCCTAAACACTTATTCACTTTGACTGGCTTTTTCTCACTATCATCACTATCTGTAGATTTAATGATAGGAAAAAATGATTGATAAAAATGATTAATACAGAATATATATCATGATTAAATGAATACATGAATTTTTAGAACAAGTCATATAGATTTTACCTCCATCTACTTGTAAGTGTTGACTCAGTCAACCCTACTTGTAGTACTAAAATCTTTATAAACATACATATTTTTGTACCTTATACTCACTATCATGACACACCACTACCAGTTAGATGATCCTATATGATTATTCTACACCATACAATAGTCAAAATTGGTTAACCAAACCATTTTGGGCACTAATATTTTACATCTTTCCAATCACTCCACTATAAGGGTTTATAGGAGGGTTTTGACCACTTTACATTCTTAACAAATGTTCATAAAGCTTTGTCCTAAATAAAATAAAAATTACTTGGAAAAACTTATTATTTAAATGTTACACATCTAATAATTAGGTCATGATTCAAACTTTACATGTGCCAATGAGTATCACAAACTTCTTCTCAAGCTAGAATACCTTTATTCTACATGCACAAGTGTCCTTCCAACATTGATTTTTTCTTTTTATTTCTACTCAAGACATAAAACTTGGTCAACACCTTTGATACAGCCTATAAAACCTCATTCCATGATTATATTATCTTTTCCATATTTTAATCTCACCTTGACCCTCTATTTGGACCTTATTAGGTCACTACTCACACTAGGTCTAGGACTACAAGTCAAACTTAGATATACAAAGTAATAAGATACTTCTTGTACTGATCTTAAATAATTTTTAACATGTCATATTAACTCATTCCATTATCTAAAACTATCCTTCATGTTCTCCCTATCCTCCACAAACTCAACATACTGGGCTACTAGGCCTATGCCATTACATAAAGCTTCCAAGCCTTATGCCAACACATTGTTTACATACTTTTATTCTCTCCATTGAACCCAAAAAACATAAATATTCTAGATATAAAATTATAATTCCCAAATAATACTTACCTTATCTCATAGTCATCAAAACCTACCTTGCACAACTTTAGGCTCAAACTCATGATGTCACCACTTTGTCATTACCCTTGACATCAATGCACACATGACATCAAGCCTTTGACATCAATGATAGCATACCTACAACACTAAGTTTTAGTGTTATGTATTTATGTATATCTGAAATTAAAATGGGAGTGATCATGTCATGCATGATTCCCCCAATTTGAGTAAATCTAGTATGATTCTATGTAAAATTAAACATAAACTAACCAAATATTATAACCTATGAGTAGAATATAGATAATTATTAAATTTATTATTTATTTATATTATGTCTTGTAGAATATTTTCATGATCATGGGGATATTTCCAAAGTCTATCTATGAAACTTTTTAAAATATCAACCTTATTGACTATAATATTTTAATTATCAAGTGGGGTGAGCATGTCTCAATTCCCATCTTGTGTATTATTTTGATTTTGATTATATTGATCATATTCATATGTATTATCATTAAAGTTCACATAATTATGGGTTGAAGGATAAATTATGAGGTTTGTTAATTGTCCTTTTTGTATGGTACAAGCTTGAATGAAAGGAATCTGAGTATGCTCAATATGATTTCCACTAAGCCTATCACTTCTTATTAAAGGAAGATATATAAAATTTTGACATGGAATATAGATAAAAATGAAATAATTTTTCTAAAATAAAACATATAAATTCTAAAAATTCTAACACAACCATGGGAAATAATAAAAATAAGGATACAACCCATAATAACATATAAGGCTAGGTTTTGGGTAGTATTCAAAGTAAGTCAGGTTCACCAAATGATTAACTTTTAAAGGATTACAAAATGTAAACCCTAGGTTATAAAGAGTCTAAGTGCAATAAATAAGGGGATATATATAATAAATATAACCACTAATTTTTTCAATAATTTAACTAATATTATATTTCCAAAAATAGTAATAAATGATGTAAACAAGTACTTATTTTAAAACTAACTGAGATGGATGATTTAGAGGCTAAAAATTGGCACATAAGTTGATGAGGATGTTATGAATGGAACACAAGTGTTATAAAGCGTCTTGGAAAATATCATGATACCTTAGACAATAGTACACCATGATAATGTCCTACTTTCATCACTAGTGTCCTTGAGTAGGGACTGACGTGAACTTCTGGGAATAGTTATGTTTGAGTTTGATACACCTATTCCTATGTAGATGAAACCTAATTTACTATATATGACCTATTTTGGAATTATTTTCAATACAAACCCTATATATCCATGTTTTTAGGGTATTAAGAAGCAAAAATAGAAAAAATATGATGTTATTTGGGTAGGCTAGATGTCCTTAACACCCCACTATGTTGAGAGTTACCTACATACCAATAAATTGAAAGGGGATCAAGCCTAACGTAGTTATGCCCATCTAAGTGTTGGTGCAATTGTAAGTGAATGCTAGTATGAGTATCAACTTGAATTTTAGAAATGAGTCTTGAGAATAAAAATATATGTATTCTAAGATTAGGGGTGATTTTAGATGATTGTATATAGAATTAGGGAAGAATATGGATAAATAACAATGATTTTACACCATTTGTTATAAGCTTATTTTTTTATTTTGCATATGTTTTACATCTAGTAGGTAAAGGGGTAAGATTAATGTATTTATACTAATTTAGTGCTTATACAGAGTGAAAAATAGGTAAAGACTAACCCTAGGTGTCTTAGGAATTGAAAATATATCTTTTGGGGTTGAAATTAGGTAAGGGACACTAGAATTATACCTTGGTCACTAGCGTGGTGTGCTAGCGTCTAGGTAGTAGAACTTGAGGCACTATGGACCTAGATTTATAGGGGAAGGTTTGAGATTAATTTTGGGATGTTTAAGACCCACACAAAAGATAGATAAGTGTTAAAATAGGCCCTAATATAGGTCTAGGGTGAATCCAAGGATGTGTTGTCTCAAGTGACACTCATTTTACTCAAGTGACATTTTATATGACAATTGTTTATGACAAGAATAGGTGCTAATATAGGTTAAGTATGTGGAATTTAAGATATGTAATCTATGTAAATTCTATTAAAAGTGGTATGGGTGGCCTTGGGTCAATTTTCCTATCTTGTATAAGACAATTATTATCCCTAATGGTGATGTTAAATGCATCAAGAAGGGTTTTACCTCCAATAGATTAGATCATCACAACTATGTCATTATTCAAATACCTTAAATAATATGAGAAGATATTATTAGGAGTAGGTTATAGCACCTTTGAAATCCTATTCCATGTATTTTTAAACCTAAAATTATAGTCCACCATGAATGCATGTGGAGTTATTTTGATGATGGCCAACTGCTCCTTGAGTTACAAGTGGTTATTCTTGTCTTCCAATTGTTAACATAAATTCTCTCCCAGCTCATCCTAATTTTGGATATAAGCTAGTGGTAGTCCTGTATAACATTTCAAACCTCTTCCCTTCAAATATGTGGTCAAAAACTTGACAACTAAATTATTTTGAGTGATATGATGAAGTTATCGAATGTTGGATATGTCTTTAATATGCTCAATTAGTGTGGTGGTGTCTTCACCAATAACAAAAGGAATACTCTTTAAAGTTTCCACTAGTATATTATCATATTGTTAGATGGATAATGGATTGCCTCCACTAAAGGAAATAAATTTTTAGTTAATTGGACCATCCATGTGATAAAGTTGATGAAATCTCCCTCTAAGACACATAAATCTACCAGATGGAGTTGTTGATTATGATATTAGAAAAGGTTTCTTAGAACATCTCTCCCCCCTTTTAGGTGACTGTGTAGTAGTCCTTCTCCTAGGAGTGAAAGATATCTCTAAAAACTCAAAATTCATGCCTCTAGTAGAAGAACTTGTCTCTATTAACATGAAATTAATGGACTATTCTATAACCAAGAAATATTGGAGTCATTAGGTGCCTTAAAAATATGTTAAATTATACTCCTACTTATTGAAGACAATTCCAAATCCTCAAATAAATCTAACCATTCCTATAGAATTGGTCCACCTAGGTGTTCCATAAACTATTATAAGTCTAAATTGCACCCTTTGGATAAGTATTTTGAAATTTTCTCCCTTCAAATGATACAATGAAAACACCCCTTAGGTTATGGGTGACCTTGTGTGAAGGGTAAGTCTCCAAAGAGGGTTGGTTATCCTAGTAAACCACCTAACTAAACCTAATATATGCTTTGATGGGAAAAGGGAAAAGAGAGAAACTAAAAAATCAATAGGAGGTGATGCACCAATGATCTTATGTCCCCTATACTAGCTTATTGACAACACAATAGAACTGAATATGGACTAAATTTATCTTATACACTCTCTAAACTCAGCTCTCAATACATTAAGGTTTCATATGAAGGTCATGATCTATTCATATATATTTAAGGTATAACTAAAAGGGCTTATACTACACATAATTAGCTAATTTCCATAACAAATCACTAATGTAATTAGCTTAAACATAGAATATGACCTGTATAAAATATTTATACTTATAAAGGTGAAGGATAATGGACATATAAGAGGGAGAACTAATTCTACCAAAAATTTAAATAAAAAATTATTATAATCACATAAGAATACCAGTATGAAGAGGGTAAAACTAGTCTTATATTAATTCAAAGGATTGAAATCCATTAGTATAAATGGGAAAAGTCTGGTCATACCTAGTGGATTGATACCAAGAGAGGCATTATCATCCCAATTTATAAGAAAATGGTGAAAGAGATAAAAAATAAATCACTGCACAGCTTCATAAACATAGTTGTACAACATGTTTTACCTATTTAAGAGAGAAAGGAAACTAAAATTTTAGGCCATTATGTCTTCTCCAACATATCCATACATGTCATCATGATGATCCTCTCAAGAGAGTGGAATAATAGTGGAGGAGAGGATTATATCTTTGATAAATTTATCTCTTTAAGTGAGTGATCATGGATGGCTTGGTCAACTAGTTGCTCCAAACTCCTGAAAATCATACCTATAACCTTAACTCACCCCATTTTGACCTCTTTGTGCATGTAAAAGTTTGTTGCATAGTTAACTTAGTGTAGGGTCACTACTGTAGTCCATAGGAGTTACCTTTATAGGTTGTTTTCAATACCAATTTTAGACATTAATCATGATTGACATGAATTATTAAGAACCTCATGAGACATGCTAATTAGATCACCCTTCTAATGCATTGAATCTTTATAATAGAATTAAATGACCTTAAACTTCCATCATGGTTATGATTGAATAAAACCCTTTCAAAATTCAAACTCAAAAACACTTTATATCTCTTCCAATTATATTAAACAAGGATAGAAGGGATGATTCTATTTGAGAGACTTGAACTTGTATTCTCAAGCTTGACTATCTCCATCATATACTCTATATTCTTGGCATGCTCTTTGAGAAGGTGATGTTAGTAGTCTAGGGATATTATTAAGGATTTTATTATTTTGATATTTATTTGAAATTATCCCCTCTTGATATGATTATTTTATTAATTATTAATGTCTCATGACATTCCTGAACTTGATGGGGATTCCATATTTAGGAATTTCTTGAACATGAACTACAACTTACTCCCTTTACTAATTATGTCTATTTTTCTTCAAAAGACCATGCTTGAGATTTTAATTTTATTAAATATTTTATATAAATGTATGTAACTTATTTTTATAATATAACAATCATTCTTTAGATCTCATGAAGATTTTAAATCACACACTAACTTAAGTCTAGTGAGTTCTCCCATACTTATAATTCTACTTCATGACCTTGAGTAAACCATGAGACAATTATAGAAGGTCTTAAGACCTCATAAAGGATATTGAGGATTATTGAGGATTATATTCAAATGTTGAAAATATATGAAATCCACTATAACCCTATTTTGGCATTGATATATCAAGAATCTGTAGTAAAACCTAGTCATAGGTTTGGCTATGCTCTTGAAGGCTAGAGAAACTTTCCTTCAACATTATTTGAAAATGATGCTTAGACCTTAAAAATTTCTCTCTCATTGTATGAATAGGGTTATCACACTTATTAGAGATGTATTAATTCTATCATAACATTCAACCTTCCCTTCTTTACTTAGCTCATTATTTCAACTAAAATTTGATCCTTTCCTCAATATAATTCCTTCAAATGACTATTAACTAGGTTCTCACCCTTAATAAATAGTTATATAGAAAAATCAATACTAATTATATCCATTTTGAGTGGGTTTCAAGACAAACAAACTTGGAAAACCTCAAGGATGTACTTGATCATATATACACAAAATTTTAGAGACTTTGGACTAGTCATTTGAGACTTATGATAGTTTTAGACCCTTAAACCCTAGTTAAGTGTTTAATAGATATATGACAGACTGAGATCTATGAAAATTATATAATTTTAGTTTTAACCACTATTATTTAACTTGATCAATTTGAATAAGACTTTTACACCATATTGTTACTTTGTCGAGGCACTCTTATGTTTGATCAAATCTATAATGAACCAAAATACAACTTTTCTTACTAAGTGTAATAAGAAATTTATGTTTGTAGACTATAAGAGTAAGGATTTATTATACATTTAGGTTTAATGAACTATATGCAATTTATTTTGATTGATAAAATACCCTATGACAACCTTATAACTTGAAAAATCACTTATCACACCATAGACCATTCAAAAAATGGAAAAAGTCTTAGGGAAACCATTTTTCCTTATTTTATGAGAGATCACTTGGTAGGTGTTAATGGTCACTGCATCTAAAAACATATGGATTGGGTCTCAAGGACATAAAACCCTCTATTCTAACATTTCAACCTTTTATGAAACTTTTTTATATGTCTTTTCACTTATATCTTGGTCTCATACCTATAATTCCTTTTCTAAAGCTCAAGTACTTGGGAAATGTTTGAGTCTTCTTATCCCTTTCTTCTATCATTATGCATACTTACAATTCTATTATATAACTTGATGAAGGTATCCAAGATTACAGAGGCCTTACTTCTTATTTTGAACGTTATATAAAATCTATTTAAAACATCACTCTAAGGAAATATAGGCTTGTTTTCTCCTATTTAAGCTTAAAACATTGTATATTTTATACTAAAAAGCTTGGTCACCATCAAAAGTATTTTATAGGCCTTCTCCATTAGAATCATCTTGATGCTTATGGTCTTGTACTCTATTTTTAGAAGACTTTAAGTACTTAATTTACATCCTTTTACACTTCTATTTTTTGTTTTCCACAATGTTATCCCATGGAGACCTTGAAGTTGACTTATATGGCCTAAAAATTATTAACCATGAATTCAAATGTCCTCAAAATTAAAGATATACGTATAAACTTGCCTCTTGGTTATTTTAAGTTTGTGATGGACTTGAACTTGTAACTTAATTTTTTTTTTCAATTCTATTCCCTCTTATAGAAGACCATGCTTGACACTTACATTCTTATTTGACCTTGTTTCATCTCTATTAGTTTTTTAAACTCCTCAAATAGCATTATTTGATGTTAGGAATACCCCCTTAAAGGTTACTCAAATCTAGGCATGCTAACTGAGAAGGTTGAGAACATTATTTTAGTTTTAGAAGTCACTATAGACCTATAACTTCATTTAGGTTACCTTGAGGCTTAAATGAAACTCCATTATGATGTACTAAAATATGTCCAAATATTTTATAACCTTCTAAACCATGTTATAGGCTAGGAAAATTCCTTAGAGATCTTTAGAGGTAATGACATTATATTGAAATTTTACCCTTCTCCAAAGTATTAAAAATTATTTCAACCTTCTCTTCTTTAACTTGGAGCTTACTTTGATAGGGCTTAAATGAAAAAATAATCCCTTGACTAGTTTAGAGGCTCTTTACTAAGACATAGGCTCCTCAGAACATATGAATCCAATAATTATACTTGGATTCTTTTTGACTTCTAAAAATATGCCTTGATAGGGGCTTGGATTCTACTAATTTATACCTTCAAATTATATTAAGGTTCTCACTAGATGTTATAAAAACCTAGAAACCTATTTTGGATACCCTCAAGTAGGTCTATAAACTCATTAATTGGGATTAGAGAGAATGACAATCCATTTTAAGTTTGGTTTAGGCCTTTTAAACTTGTCAAATTCTTGATTGGATTTCAATAACATTGAGAGATACTTTGAAGTTAATTAAAATCTTACATCATTCAAAAAAATTCAATATCTTTATTGTAGATATATCGAAGCTTAGAATACATTGACATCTTGAGTTAGACCTTTGCCTTGGACCCTTGGGGGTTGATATAGACATGTGGGTGATTTATAAAGGTCCTAGATCCTTGGAAACCAATGTATTGCCTTATTCATACTCTTAACAATCCTAAAATCCTCATCATTAAGTCCATGGGGAATTTGTTCTACATTAAAAAACCATGGAGATATTATCATTCATACCTATAGACTTGGTGATAATTGGAAGGAATAAAATTCATGAGGACCTTATATCAGAACTATACAATAGAATTGTAGGATTTTAGGGAGATATTAAAATTAAATATCCACTACAACTTTTAATTTAGCCACTTTGACTTCTCTAAAACATGTTTCATGATTAATCTTGTTCTTATCTCTTAATAATTTTAATGTTTCACCCCTATAAGTCTATATGAATAAGACTCTTGTTTAAGGTTGTTTCAAGGTTGAGAATGTTAGTGGGTCATGGTAACCTATTAAACCCTCTTTATATACCTATAACCTCTTCCTCTATCTTGAGATTATAACAATGATGGGTAGACCTTATAAATGATATAACAAGATTGAGACATTAAATGAGGATTGAAAAAAGAACCTTATGAGCATATAAATAATTTTAAAGTAAATATGACTTATAAGGTATATATTAGGCTCATTCAAGACTCTTTACCTGAGTGAAGAACACCCTCAGATCCATTAAAACTTCACTTCTTGATATGTAATCATGCATAATCCTATATGCTTGAAACCTCTTTGAGAGTCCTTGAAGGTTGATTTTATGGGGTTTTAGCTCCATTAAAATGGAATTGTATGTAAGGGATAATATTTACCTAACCTATGTGAGAATTTACCCTTAATGGAAGAAATAAAATTAATTAAAAACCCCCACTTCTTGGTTTATAGTCCAATATTCTCTCTTCAAGCTTGAATCATTCTTACAACCCTTAGTTGGCTCTCATGGCCTACCATATACTAGATTTATTATTAAATATACATTTAAATCACCTAAAAAATATTCTATATCCATGTTACCTATTATATCAAGTCCAAAAACATCATAAAGCAAGCCTCACAGGTTTGGGGTTTTAAGACGATTTTAGAGCCATCAATGGAGTTTTGACTTGATATACATGCTTTGAAGTTTCATATTTAAAATTAAGTCATCCATTTATTATTATTATTATTATTATTATTATTATTATTATTATTATTATTATTATTATTATTATTATTATTATTATTATTATTATTATTATACCTATTGAAATTCTCAAAGAAACATTATTTACTATGAAATATAAGAAAGGAGGTCATCCCCAAAATTGTGCTTCTATTGAGCTCTTTCGAGGGTTGTTTTAGCTTCTAATTGATTATTCACAGCCATGCCTAGATATTTCTCTTTCCTAAAACCTAGGATACATCTTATATGACCTCCTTATCTCTCTCCAATGTCTATACATGCCCATGCATCTTCCCATCTCTTTTGGTACATCCCAAAAAATAACTTGTCTAGGTCTATGAAGGGGTTCCTGAGTCAGTTTTGGCCTTTTTCATGTTTTTTAGGCATGGATTTTATTTTTTAAGACATATAAGGGAATGAAAATGAGGTTAATTACCTCTCATGACTCTACCTTAACCTGATAATTTTTTTATGACTCTTTAATATTGAAGAAAACACCTTAAAACACTACTTTTTGTATTAAGAATTCAATGTTTTGAAGCTTTATTATCTCTCCTTGCTCAGATAAGCCATCAATAAGGCTTGATACATCTGGTAGGTTCTTTAATAATTTTTTTAAACTTATTTTCATGCATGATTTTTCCTAAAACCTCTATGATTTGGCCCTTTTAGGCCAAAACTACAACTCTTAGACTGTAACTTTCATGAAGACTTGTTTTTTTTTGCTATTTGTTTTAATTTATGATTTTTATCCATGAATGGAACACTAAGACACTAAAAATCCCTAAAAAATGCTTTAAAAACCTTGAAACCTACATAGTTAAGTGGAAAATGGAACATTTTTAGTTTGTCAATGCACTCTTCCATGTTGAAAAAGGGATACAAGGCACCAAATACAAAGAGAAGGAAAATAAGGTATTAAATTCACTTTGACTCCCTTTTGTACAAATGATGGAGATTATGGAGGGGCATTTATGTATTAAAAGGCTCCATAAGACATTATAAAGGGTCTCTTTTTAAAAAAATGACTTGAATGGGTTAAATAATAAGACACTATGAGCTTTTACACCATCATATACACTTTGGAGACTCTTTTGAATGCATTTATGACTTAATTATGACTTGTAATAACTATTTATGACCCTAATTTATGTTAAAATGCACCTTATTTGATGGTATAGTTGTATTTTTTATCAAGGACTGCATTGCTTCTATTGAAATCCTTCTAAGCATGCAATGATATTATAATAAGGTGAATGAAGACTTGCACAATTCTCTAAAACATGAGTTATGAATTGAAGAATCACTTAAAAACTTTGACACAAACCATGGTTCATGATAAATACCAAAATACTCTTTCAAGGTAGTTATAAGTATAATAAACTCATGTATACCGAGTTTTGAACTTAACTATCCCTCATGAGATGCATATAAGGAATAACACTGAATTGGATTTTGAAAAAAAATACCCTCTCCAAGTAGGAAGATGTTCTAGGAACCATGGGTGGATATAATAGTCAATTGTAACCTATAAAACCAATTTTTAACCTCATCATAAATACTCACATGGAAAAAATTTAGCAATATTTTTTCATCTTGTGCCCATTGACCAAAATAATGTGCATATATAATCATGTGGTCAAATGGGTCTCTATGTCTCAAAAAGAGAGGTAAATCTAGTAATTTAAAATATTTTAGACAAGGGTATTCAAATATACATTAAGCAAGAGGTTGATTATTGAATGAGGTGACATTTACATTATCATGATGGAAATCCATATTCATTTGGAGTATAGGAACTTTATTTTGTAGGTCCCAAATAGTGGTCATATTAGACATTAGATATTCTATGAGTATAAAGGTATATTTCATAGGCATTATCTTTAGTTGCATCCCACCACCTCTTTTGAATCTAGGCATATGAGTATCATCATCCTTATGTATAACAAGTACAAGTTTTTGATCACTAAATTCAAGAAATTTTAGTAATGGTATGGGATCTTCGAACTTTGGTAAGTTTAGTATATCATTTAAATAGCTTATACCCTTTGAATAATTTGTTTCATTTTAATTTTCAAAGGGTATATCAATTTTAGATATGGAAAAAGTTTGTGAAGGATACTTTTCTTGATATTGAATTTGTTTTAAATGAAGGTAGGAAAAATTAATCATCCTTAAATATAGGGATATTATTTGGAAATGTAGGAATGCGCCCCTTATTAGTTATTTACAAGTAAGCCATAATCTCTTTATGAATTTTTCAAAAAATTTGACTATCAAATGAAAGAACCTCCTAGTCATATGTACCCATTTTTTGGGTAAAATATACATTTTTGGTTGTCTTGAATGATTGGTGACTCAAAGATGTTTTTTAAAATCCCAACCCCTTACTATTTTTATTTCTATGATTAAAACATATAGAGTGGCTTATACCTTACTCATATTTTCCCAATCCCTGGATTTGGTATCTATACTTTTTAAATTATTGAATTACAAAGGCATATAGTGGTGGTATATGAAGTATGGCTAAGGTATTTCTATCTTCCTTAAGATGGATCAACTCATCTTTTGAAGTATTTGGAACATGAAACTAATTAAAGGGATAATATCTACTAGCATTCAAGGCTTTTATATTACATGCTTTAGCACTTGGAAAATGTAAGAGTAGTCAATTTTAATTCCTTCCCTAAGGGTGAATTGTATAGTTTCATAATCATAGTCATCAAATCAATCAATATCATCCATGATAAAATATATGAAGTAAATAAATATTAGGACAAAGTAGGTAATATGCATTCTGAAGGGTATGCTTAGGGTTTGATGTTTAAAGATCAGGTTCACCAAATGTTCAACCCTAAAATGTAAATATAATATTGTCAGAGTTAGACTTAGATTATAATTAAAGGGGTATATATAAATGAAATGTCACAAGGGTGATAATCATATTTATAGTAGGCCAATCAGATGTTAAACTCAATATAAGCACACATTACATTTATTATGTTGAGATAATCTAAATATGGAAAGTACAACTATGTTAGACATACAAATGACAAAGAAGTTATGTAATTATCTTGTTCTAATGATAATAAAATTTTGTATCTAGAATAATCAAAAATTTGGTGGGAAGGAGATTGAAGAACAATCATCAAATTTTGATTATGATGCTTATTGTTCTTTGGATAGTAATATCAGCCTAGAATGGTTATATCAATGTTACTATCTAGGTTTGACACTAGTATCCTATATGAAATATCTACTAAAATAGGATGAAACCACTTAGATGATTCTAAGTTTTACTTCATATTCACTTTGGTGCATTTGGATCTAGGTCATGGACTATCACTCCATGTGAAGTGGTAAAACCCTAGTTTTTCATCTTTGTAGTGATCTTGGGAAAAAATGGGTTAATGGGCACACAATGTTGAATTTACATAAGCACCCTATTAGTAGTGTGCATTACCTATATAGATAGTACTCTAGAAAGGGTCTCAGACTCATGTAATTCTACCCCATGTGTTAGATTATGAATGAATAATATAATATATGCAAAGAAAGTATAATAATGACCTATATTGTAACTTATAAAATAATAATCTTAGGTTAATCCTTTATTAATTCAGACCTATATATGTGAAATACCTATGATTAGTATAGAAAAGGAATAAATAGGGAATATTTGTTCAATTGGATGTTCTTTGAATAATCTTTGCTCTGTTTGATAGGTGTAGTTAGGTCTTATAGGTGAGGAATGAATGAAGGTTGATCTTATATTTATATCAATTATTTTGGAGTAATAAATAACATTAAAGTACTTATTCCTATCATTAGGATATGTTTCATTTGAAAATTAGATGATTTTATGGCACTAAACACTTATGTCAAGATAGGATAGTAGTGTCGATGGTATTATCTTCCCTAGACATTAGTGTCTAGGGAATAGGAAAGTAGGTATAGGTTTTGAACTTGCATAGATAGAATATAAATACATTTTAAGCATTATGGGAAAGATAAGATAACTAGGTCATCAACATAAGATTGGTATAACTAAGAGATATAGGCCAAGGTGAAAAAAATAGAGTAGATGCAAGGCTTATAGAAGAAGGAAAGGTAAAGAACTAAGAGGAAAAACCAAGGTCTAAGTTTTCTAATTGTATAAGACTGAGGTGATATGTAATATAAAATGTGGTATAAAAATATACTATTTTAACTAAGAGTGCACTTTTTTTAAAGAATTGACAATTTATCTCTTCATGTAGATTCTCTTCAGTTGATGAGTCATGATCCGCACTTCACATGGGAATTATTTTAATAAATGTTCCATGCCATTATTATAATAGGTATAATTAAAAGGAATTACATTTATTTAATGTGTGTTATCTTTCCAAACCTATGCCATGCATTAGATCTAGACCATATTCAAATATCTTCATACTACTGCTTTCATCTTCCATTATGGAATGGGTAGACTTTCAATACACACATTGGGTTCTTCCTTTGGTAAAGAAAATAAAAATTGTTTGATGTGTATAGAGGACCTCATCATAAACATTTTTCATCATGTAATATATAATTGGAGTGTGGACTTCTTGAACATCATCTTCTATCAAGCCTTCTATCCCTCTTTTTCTTCTCTCTCCATTTCTTGGGAGGGTCATTTCTCTTTTTTTGGGGGGAGGGGATATTTTCCTATGGGTTTTATCCTTTTATATTATTTATTATAGTTTTTTTTACATGGGTATCTCATTAAGTCTAGTTTCCATGCCCTATTTCATCTACCCACCTAAGCTATGTTTAGGGTGGGTATTGTTGACAATTTTGCCATCAAATGTCAAAGTTGCTTATGTGCATGTTTTCAAGAAGACTCAATTCATGGATTTAAGATTTAAAAATGTATTTAAAATATATTAAAACCTTCATCATTCCAAAACCATTCTCAATAATAACTCACAATTCCAAATTTTGATAGATGTTTCTTTTTTCCTCTAAACTAGCTAGTTGTAAGCTAGTGAAGGCAATTTTTGAATGCTCGGTACATGAAGGAGAATAAGAGTTGGTTAGAATGGTATTAGGTGTTAAAGAGTTATAAGTGATGTCATATATTTTTATTTGTGAGTGTATTAAGTGGTTTTATAGCCTAATTAATAATGACAAAGTGTGTAATGTGTTTGTCCTAGTGTGCTTGAAGTTGGCTTAGATGATCTTGAGTTTTGGCATGATTACTGATGTTTAGGAATTATTATGGAGTTTTGAACATGTGAAATGGGTCAATAATATGATATATATGCTTTTATATCTTTTTTTAATAAGTGGAATTCATCTAGTTGTCCATAGTTTTCATCTAGATAGTTTGGGTCTAGTGGCAAAAAATCTAAGTAGGAAGTTTGATGATGTCACCATTACCACATGGAAATGATTAAAGGGGAGTTGGTAATTTGGTTGTCATAAAATTAGTACCTATTTTATATGATCTAAATATAAATTCATGCATAAAAGTGTGGTCAAAGATATGACGGCATAAATTTGTCTTTTGAATCAAAATTCATTATTTTCCCATACTTAGGCAAATTTGCAAAGTGACAAGAAGAGCCAAGTAAGCAATTTTATGGAGACATATCTCAAATGTGTGGATATTTCAAGAGAAGGTGATCATAAGGATTTTTTCAATTTTTATCTTAATTTATTTATTTTAAATTTCAAATCATGTATAAAAGCAAATCAAAATACATGCATATGCAAAGTTGGGCTCCCAAGAGTTTGATTATGTTTTTACATACTTAGCCAAATTTTTGTGTGACAAGAAAAGATGATTAAGAATTTTGATGATGTTATATATTGCATGTGTAAATGTGTCAAGAGAAACTGATCATATGGGTTTGCTTATTTTTGATCCTAGTTGATTTTAATTAAAATTTAGATCATGTGATGAAGCACATCAAAAGATATACTAATTCAAAGTTGGCCTCCCAAGTAGGTTTTTGATATAATTGGCTTTCTGATAGAAGATTTTGATAAAGCATTTAAATGGTGATATATCTTATACATGCAAAGGATTTAGGAGTAGTGTATCACATGTTTAGATTATCCTATGTGAGGAGATCATCTAGTCCAAATTTGAGATCTTGCATCTAAGTGCAGAAGAAGTTATTATGTTTAAAAAATGGCTAATTAGGCATATTGAAAGGGTCCCCATAGTCATTTATACACAAGTTAAAGTTTGATCAAGATCAACGGTGCATGTTACACTAAGAAGTTAGGAAGTAATGAGATAAGGATAGGTGAATGATGTTTAATGATTGAGAAAATGTATAGGATAAGGATCCACTGATGAGTGGGTATTTGTACAAATTGCTCAAATGATGAGCATTGATCACTAAAGACCTTAATGATCCATAGAGATTGATAGATCACATCGAGTCAAAGTTTCTAGATTACATGAGATGAGGTCAATTATTATATGTTTAACATTTGGCTTTGGTGAACTATGCATTAGAGTTTAGAAAATATCAATGGAGTGAGATTCATCCAAAGCTGAGAGGACACAAGATGTAAGCATTGTGTTCAAAGGTTAACTATGATTATTTCCATTCCAATATTTGAGTTTAACATAGGGAAAAACTAGAACTTTGTATTTTGTCCATTTATTTCAATATAAGTTAAATTTTCTAGTGCTATAAAAATCAAAGATGAAGAGGACTCCATGGCACATATAATGCACCTAATTTAAAGATCTAGGAGTGTGTATAGTCAAATATATTAATGATCAAATTTGAATGTGTGTTTGTGTTTATTCTTTAAATGACCTAAGAAGAGTATTTGAGCTTACTTAGAAAATGTTTCGATGTCTCTTAATGACTTAGCTATTAGGGAGTGTTATAGACTCCATGAGGATACTTTGTGTGGATTTTGGAGGAGTGATCAATCTATATTGAGTACAAACAATGCCTAAGAAGTTGATTGTGTATTTGGTAATGATTTTCCTATGTATAAGGTCTTTGTTTGAGTTGATTGAGCATATATAGAGGTGAGCAAAGCTAATTATGATCATTTTAAGATGTCAACGGGGACATAAGGAGTGGATCCATATATTTGAAAGTGGTCCTATGTTATTTTTTTTATGGTGTGTTAAATGGGTGAATAGGTCTCCATGAGGCCTATAAGAGCTAAAAGGGCCTTATTAAAAGGTGTAGTTACTTAAGGGTCATGCATAGGTGCTATGACCAACCTATAATGATTGTATTAACTTGTGTCTTTATGTGAGAGATGACTTAAGGGCTAAGGCATGCCTAATGGCTAACCAAGGTGTTGATTATCAAGTATGATCTATAAATAGTGAAATCAAAGATGATGATTTTTAGATGTGTGTGAGAAACTGGGATATGAGAAAGTTAGAGAGTGAAAGAAAGCAAAGGAGAGTATGAGTAAGACTATAAGTGTTTATTTGTGATGATATGGAAATTATAATTCACACCCGATATATATATATCATCCATCACAAAAGCATAAATGGAACACAAGTTCAAAGGAGTAAAGCTCCCAGTATTTAGATAGTGAAGGATAAAGTGTACAAGGAGTAGTTTCAAATAATGAAGAGTGTGTCCAAGATATTAAATCTTCTTGTGAACTACTATTTAAAAGACTCTTTATGCCTACACAATGAAGTCCCAAACCAAATCATATAATTGAACTTCTTCACTCTCACTAATTATAGGTTATGGTCTATGCTACATTCATGCTACTATGTAGACTTATATGGGCCTTAGGTATAAAGTGAACACTTGAGATAATTATCAAGGAGGACTTGGAACAAAAGGGTTAAAATCTATACAACCCCATAGAGAACTTTATATCAACATCTTTTACCAACTCACATTTCACTATGTAGCCTAATTATACAGCCCTCATTGTACACATATTCCTAAAAGACATGAGGCATTATTTCCCATTAGATGCACAACAATGACATGACAGTTCAAAGGAGACCTACACACTGATTATCAAGTAGTAGTGAAGTATAAATAGGTAGTTAAGAATTAGTTGAGTAGTATTTGAGGCCTTGTAAAATAAGTAAATTTAAAATAATCTATCAAACATCATAATATGATCACACATCATCCATATGACTATTCCAAAGATATTTTATTCTCATACATGCATGTGGATGTAGAATAATCTTGCTACCAACTCACATATCTTGATCACCAAGAAGAATTTTATAAGCATGGACATGGTACCAAAATAGAATTAAAGGACTGTATATGTGACCCCAAGGGGTAAATTAATTGTAAATGGATAACCCTTATAAAATCCTAGTTTTTTATTGTAAAAAGGGTTAATATTTTTTAGGAACCTCGTACTACCAAAATTTTCCCTCTAAGAGAGCTTATATTTATGGGACCTTACATTTTAATTAGAATTGAGTTCACCTCCATCTATTATTCTTACACTCTATATGTGATTTGTGTTTTTTGATCTTTTTCTATGGGTAATGTTTACCCCTCTCAATGTTTTTTATTCCCAACACCTTTGTATGGAACTTGGAACTAAATTACAAGTCATATTCTATGCACATTCAAGTCTACATAGGCCTTGTCTATGGATAACCTTCATCCCTCTCAATTTTTCATTGCATTCCCACACCTCTATGCAAAATAATTATGAATTTAGAGTGTCCATTGTATGGTTTGTGTGATATTATCTTATTCTCAAATATTTTTAGTGTGTCCATCAAGATAGTGGAAGTGTTCATGTTATTCTTGGTGCATCACCACATTTTTCTTTTTTGAAATCTCTTATATCCTCCATCCATTTTCCATGTTAAGTTTAGGTTTAGATTAGTGGTAGATTTACCTTTCTTATCTTTAGGTATATGCATTGGTCTTAAAATATGTGCAATTATAATAAAAGGAAGCCAGCCTAGTTTAGAGGTTCATCCCAAGGAGCACAAATGTCCCACATATTTGGGACATTCCCATCATTGTGATGATACAATTGATACTCCATGTACATAGGTGAGTGATAGCACGTCCATGCCAAGTGTCAAAAGATTCTATACCCTATGTAAGGCATTCATTCTCTATGTCCTAACATAAACCTACCATGTCATAGACCATCCATGGCTGCATGTCTTAAATAACAATATTTTTTGGCATGTTTGATGGGACCAATTTAAATAAAGATTTGATAATTCATTGATATCCTTAGCTTACAAGTGTTATACACACTCAATCAGAGCATGTAGCAACTCCAAGAAATTTTGGTTCATAAAGATCAACATATTATATATATTAAAAGATAAATGAGATCATCTTTGAGGGGTATTGATTACCATTTTATTGAGATTTATATGCACTCTATAAGAATGTGGATAATAATATATTCATTCCTAGTCTGGGGAAAGAGAAGTTTAAGACAATCATCCCCTAGGAATTAGTTTAGTCCACCTATTTGGGAGGTTCCCTACACCTAGAGGAATATTATTCCTTATCCCATTCATGGTTGTGAAAAGAAACTAGCTTTTTGTGCCTTTAAATAGAGGTAATCTGTTAATTCTTGACTAATATCATGACATTCAATTCATAGCCCTCAAAAGTTCATCCTACTTTATTGGCAAGAATGCAACCTCCCTTATGGAAGATATTTAGGATATTATAAATATCTACTTATTTCACCATGTCATTGAGGACAAAATTTTATTTAGGTTTCGTACCTCTTCTTTCAAAGTCAAATCACTTTAATGGTACTGAAGCTCGATACCAAGTTCCATCCATAATTAGGATGAGATTTGGGAGGAACTATGCAAGTAATTTGAAGACTATAATTACCACTTGTCCATGAAATAACATCATAAAACTATAAAGAGAGACCCACATGAGGTGATGGTTGATTTCAAATTTAGGTTTTAGAGTGCCTAGGACAAGATCCCACCCTTATGTAAGCTATCTCCCAATACTACATTTTTATATTTTGTAAAGGCTATTAACAATGATATAGCTATGATGATTTAATCCATGAGAGGAAAAATACTAGCTGAAGCTTTTGAAGTTATTGTGTGTGTATAAATTTTTTTGATTTAGGTAAGGAAAATTATGCATAGACCCCCTACGCCTCTATTCACATAACCTCCTCCTAGCCAGCTAGTTGTATAGCCTATGTTAGCATCTATCCCCATCATAATAAGCCCACCAAATTCATTTTATACTCCCCATAATAAATTTCATGAGGTTAAAACATTGTTAAAAATATTTGGAAATGATCTTGTGGCTGTAAAAAGGTAACAAGTGTAGGATTCTAAACCACATCAAATCTTCACTCAAAAATACCTGTCAAGAAAACCTACCTACCAAGGTGGTGCACAAACACAAAATTAGATCATATAAAAAAGGCCACCTTATGCACATAACTCTAGAACTAATAGTACCTATAAATACCTTGTACACATGTAGAACAATCTTTCATAATATTATGAATGGTGTTTCCCATAGAGTAAATCACGTAATCAAGCTACATGTACAAATAGAGTCATGAACCAAGTGATCATGGTGCAAATTTATCACAACTTGAAGAAAAGGAAAGTATATTAGTGAATTGTAGAGAATAAAATCAATATAAATCATATAAAAAGGATGTTTCTACTCTTATTAATTGGAAGAAAGGCAACTTCAACTATATAAATTAGAGTGGCACATCAAATTCAAGAAGCACCCAAGTTGCTTTAAATACAAGATTTAAAAAGAGATCAATAGAAGAGGCACTATCACCTTAAATTACATAGTTCATTCATGTAAAATTTATAATAATAATTAATAAGAGGGGAGGGAATTGAATCAACATATTAAAACATTCTTTCACATATACTTTAACATTCCTTGAACCATCAAAGCAATACAAATATATAGTAATGTATAAAGAGTCATTCACATAAGAATAACATAAGAAATCACATATTTGAGTGGGAAAAACTCAAGGGTAATAAAATACATTGATCCATGAAAATTTAATACAGTAATATAATCCAAAATATCATAATATAATGAAGCTTTAGTTGCATATAGAGCACTAACCTAGCTAGGCTTTAGCAAGCACAAATTTACAAGGAGAAACCAACCCCCTAGATGAATCAACACCAACTCAGCCACTTGAAACATTTTATAACCTTTAAAATAATTTTTTTATCATAAAATATATGATGATCACCTTCTTAATTTCTTCTCTCTCTTCTATCCCTCTCAAACTGCCTTCTAGGCTTCTTTGCTCATCTAGGTCTCTTCAAGACAAATTAGGTCATATAACCTTGATATTAGTATATAGTACCCATATTACATATTCATTAATATTTATTTTAAGCCTTATTATTGTCTATATAACCTCCTTCAACTATTCAAAGTGATATATTATTCACTTTCACTCACTCATACTCTAACTAGGCAATTAGGTCTATTACGCCTTATTCTTATGCTAAGCTCTCGATCATACACCTTTTGGTTGGACATACACACTTGAACACTTATATATTAAACATAATATGCCTTAATACATTAAAAAAACATGAATATATAATTAAATTAGGTTTTCCATCATTCAAATGGACCAAATCCTTCTTTAGGCCTTAAGGAGACCTAATTCAATTAGGCCTTCATTAGTACATATTACCCTTTGATCTTCTTGGAGCACTTTAAAAATTAATAAATAATAAAAAAATTAATATTAAAATAAAATAAACCCATAATAGGCTCATATTAGGTCTATTACACTGTTTATCTCCAATCACCACTTGAAGCACACCATTAGTATTGTTTACAGTATGCCTTCACACACATATAAATGTTTATCTTGAACAACAAAAGATAACACAAAGTTTGGACACAAAAAAATGAAAATAAAACATATAAAGGGAAACTAAAAGACATAAAAAATTCATCAAGATAATTATACTTCATTACATGGGGTAAAATGACTCAAAAACACTCTTGCAACTTGCTCACTCAAAACAACTAGTTTTCCTCAAAGACTAGTCATGGTGACAATGACCTTCAACACATGAATGTATATTATCTTATGATATAATTATAAAATTATTAGATATAAATATAAAATGGTAAAATTTAAAATATTGGTCTTTTATACTAATCTCATGACCTTACATCTCACTTTCTCATCTATACTAAACACGTCAACTCGTGACCAACTTTTTCACTATAATCACTAACCTAAAAAAAATATACCAAACACTAACATGTATTAAAATTATTTAAAATTATATAAATTAACTTAGATTAATACTTATTTAATTATAAAAAATTCCTAATAATATTCTCACTATGATAAAACATTCATAATCATCTTCTCATTATTGCCCGGGTTTTTCACTATTTTCACCATTAGGCATATTAGCAACTTGCTAACTTAGATAATCAGTTTAGCATACCTAAGGGATAAGAAATATAAATAAAACACCATGGAAATAAAATAAAATTATTAAAATTATCTACCCAATTATTTTCATACTTTGACTTGGTCAACTTTGACTACTACAATAAATCTCCAAAAAACTAGCACTTTCCTATAAGATCTACTCACACAACTGACAACTCAATCATACCTAGAGGTGATTGGGAGAGTGGAATAAAATATACAATAGTTTTTATATTCATTTTAGACAATTATATGAAATTTCTAACCATATCTTCAACATCAGGTCATTAATAGGGTTTTAGGAGGGTTTAAACCTATTTTCACTCTTAACGATCATTCATAAAGCATAACCCCTTAATCTAGAAACTAATGCCTAGAATTTTGAGATAGGACCCTTAAAATAAATAAATTAATATATTAGGTTCCAATGAATATTTTTTATGAGATAATGAGCACAATATAAAGCTTCTTGGGTAGAGAACCCTTCAATCTATGCACTTGAGAGACCTTAGAACAAATTTTCATGCCTTATCCTTCCAAACTTAATCTAAAACTTCATGAGAAAACTTGAAAATATATACCTTACATATTAAAATTATTATATGAGATTATACACCTTGAAATATGATCATGACCCATCATTAGGGCACTCTCTCTCTCTTTGCTTGCTTAAACCTTGACCTACAAATCACATTAGGCCTTGAAAATAACCTTCAAGCCTCTTTCCATGTGATATCCACCATTATCACATACTTAATAAACATCATACATGATTAAATGGTTCCATACATCTTTAATAATCTTTGATATCATATCATGATGCCTCATTAGGCCAAGTAGGGTCTAAAAGAGGTCTAATTACATACTTGACCTATAGGTCCTACCCCTATAGGCTCACTTTGGTACTCAAATGAGTTTTCCAATGACTCAAATACATTATTAAACAACCTCATACAAATTATCATGCCTATGTGCATTTATCTCCCTAAGCCATCCTGAACCTTAATGCACAATACTAGGCATCCTATGCACATACATTCTTAAGTTACTTACTAGGCTCAAGCACTTGACAACTTTGATAACAAGGACCTTCCATTCTAACCAATCATGCATTCATAATAACATAGACCAATCATTTTTTACACTATAAAAATCATTAAAACACTAATCAATATTCTATCTCATAGTTACATTCTTTAATGACCTCATTAACACCTTTCTCAAGAACCTTTGACATCAATGACAACATAAATGCCAAACCTCAATAATAAAAAAAATGCTAAAAAATATACCCAAAGTCATTAATGAAAAAACACACTTCATACCAATCATTCTTATCTCCCCTATCTGGTGTTTCTCCCCTTTTGACTCAAATGACAATGTGATGTGTGCAACTCCTTGGATCACATAGCTTGTAACTAAAATACTCAACATATAAGATTATGAATTTAAGAGACATAATAGAAACATGCTCCCAATATATCCATGCACAACTTCTTAAAAAAAATCACCTATTCTAGGATCTAATGAGCATGATTAGTTCCCCCTAAGTACTTGACTTCTTTATTGATTGCTAGAGATAGGAATTATACCCAAATCTTGTCTTAGGTGTTCAAATGTTACCTTTAGAAGTGGTTTGGTCAAGATTTTTGTAATATAATCCTATGTAGAAACATATTCAAGTTTGACACTTTTTTCACTTACCTTCTCTCTTATAAAATGATACCTAATGGAAATGTTTTGGTCTTTGATTTCGTAACAGGGTTATTTGAAATGCTTATAGTACTTATATTAACATAATAGATAGGGATAAGACCATCATACTCCACCTTGTAGCCTTTTAGTGTCCATCTCATCCATAAGACCTCAGTGCAACATGAAGTTTATAAAATTTACTTGGAATCACATGTGGATAATGTTACTAATGGTTTCTTCTTGATTATCCATGAAACTAGGCACCCACCTAAGAAGAAACTTCCTCCACTAGTACTCTTCCTATCATCTAGACTTCTTGCCTAGTCTGCATTTATATAGGCTATCTAACTAAAATAATTTATTCTTGGATACCATAACCCATACTCTATAGTTCCATTGAGATACTTAAGTATCATTTTGACTACTTGCAAATTATTCTCCTTTGGATATGCTTGAAACCTTCCCATAAGACCTAATGCTTACATGATGTTAGGTTTAGAGGTAGTGGTATATAAAAAACTTCCAATCATTGACCTATATGATGTCTAATTGACCTTTGGAGACTCATCTTCCTTTCTCAAATCACACCTTGTGAGCATGGGTGTACTAACTACCTTGTAATCTTCCATCTTAAACTTCTTCAGCATCTCTCTTATGTACTTAGCTTGTGAGAGGAATATACCTTTTTCATATTTAGTGATTTACAACCCAAGAAATAGTGATAGTTATCCTAGCATGGACATATCAAAATATTTCTTCATCACCTATGTAAAGGTCTTGGTCATGTTCTCATTATTTCCACCAAATATGATGTCATCCACATAGACAACTACTATTAATTGATGGTCATATTATGTCTTTATGTATAAATTACTATCTATAACTCCTCTTTTGAATCCTTGATCAAAAAAATACCTACCAAACCTAGCATATCAAGCTCTAGGATCTTGATTTAGACCATAGAGATATTTTTTCAATCTGTGAACATAGTCCTTATCATTTAATAGTGAGAACCCCTTAGGTTGATCAATGTACACTTCCTCTTCTAAATTACCATTAAAAAAGGTAGATTTGACATCCATATAGAATACCTCGAACACTTTAAATCCTGTATATGCTATAAATAATATAATGGCCTCCAATATTATTATTGGTACAAAAGTCTACCCCTTCAACTTTTGCATATCCCTTGCATATCAATATAGCCATGTTTCTGTGACTTATCCATCTTCATTCAACTTGTTTCTAAACACCCACTTTTTAGCAATGACATTATTATCTTTAGGCCTAGGAACTAATTCCCAATTCTTATTTTTCTCTATTTGGTTTAACTCCTCATTCATAACATCTATCCAAAATTTATCTTTGCTTGCTTCTATAAGATTCTTAGTTTTAATATTAGATAATACAGAAAAAATTTCTTGATTTATATTATTTACCAGTCTTTTCCTTGTTTGTATACCTAAATTATTTTTGAAAATGATTTGAGATTCAAGGTGATATCTTTGAATCTTCCTTGAGGGACCTTTCAAGTCCTGTCTCTCCTCAAGTTCTTCTTCTTCCTCATCAACCTCTATAGTTTATTCTTCATTATTGAAATCTAAATTCTCTAAATTATTATTTGACTATGATTTTGATTTCCTTGTCTCATCAATCTTCACATTGGTTTTTTACACCATCTTCTATAGCCTCTTGTTATAGCATATATAGCCTAAGCTCATTGAAGAGTATCCTAAGAATATACCTTCATCAGATCTATAATCGAGTTTTCCTAAGTCTTCATCATCTCTTTTGATGAAACATTTTCTCCAAAAAACTCTAAAGTGTTCCACATTAGCAAGTCTACCCTTCCATTTTTTATAAGGAGTCTTATTGCCATTAGTCCTTATTTATCCTCTATTCAAAAGGTTGACTATAGCATTTACTACCTCTCTCAAATATCCATAAGATAATATAGACTAATTTATCATAGTTTTAGCCATCTCTTGATGTGTCTTATTCTTTATTTCCACTGCCCCATTCTGCCGAGGTGTCCTAGTTGATGAGAACTATCTCCTTATTTTATGAACCTTACAAAAGTAATCAAAATCATTAGACCAAAAATATCCTCCTCTATTATATATTAGGCACTTGATCTTCCCATTCTCAAAAAGAGCCTTGAATGCCTTTAACTTGTCAAGAGCTTCTGACTTTTCTTTTAAGAATGCAACCCAAGTCCTTATTATGTAATCATATATGAGTAACATGAAGTAACTATCTCATTGAATGATTTGAATTCTTGTAGGCCCATAGAGATCAATGTGTATTAACTCTAAGGGTCTTGTGGTAGATTACTCCTTAGACTTGAACCTTCTTATAGTTTTCTTACCATGTTGACAAGCCTTGCAAAGTATGTTTGTAGGCTTTTGGATCTTAGGTATGTTCTTCATAGACTTATTAGTGCTTATCTTGACCATATTTTCAAATTATAAGTGACCTAATCTTCTTTTTTATATCCATATTTCATCCATCTTTATTATAAATCATCTCTCATTCTTGATATCATTCAAGACATATAGATTATTTTCAATCCTCTTAGCAATGGTGATTATCCTTCCTAATTTGGCTCTCATTATCTCACATCCTTTGGTATGAAATGTTAGTGTGTGTCCTTGATTGAAAATTTGATTTACACTAAGTAGGTTATGTTTAAAACCTTCCACATATAACACAATTTGTGTCTTGGTCTTCCCATTGTCCAAAATCAAGACATGCTTACCAAATATATTGGTAGTTATGTTATCTCCAAACGTCACCATTCCTATAACATTCTTCTTCAATGAGATGAAATTATTTTTGTCTCCTATCATGTGGCTTGAGTAACCACTATCTATATATGATTTCATGCCTTCATCTTGAATGTGAAAGGTAGTCTATACTAGGATATAATCATCTTTAGTCTTTTGTTCTTCCTTATAAAATAGTCCATCTTGACTCTTGAACTCAATCTGATCAGTGTTAACTTACTTTGGATTCCATATCAATGTTTGATTCTTATCATACATTATAAGAGATTTATATGTATTGTTTAATCTTGAGATCCTTCTAACTCTATTAGAAAAGAATCTTGAAATGTGTCCTATATTATGAAATATGTATCAAATAACATCTATGTACTTACCTCTTGACTAATTAATCCTTTTCTCATGATCCCATGATGACTTATCCTTTATTGCATTGGGATACCTAATTGCTGTTTTCATTTTGGCACTCATGACTTGTTATAACTTCTCACGCTCTCTTTCAAACTTATTCATTTTGTTTATGAGTTGTTCATGCTCGACCTTCAAGGAATCTAGTTCTATCTTCAATTGTTCACACTCAAATTCCTTTGACCTAAACCTTATGTTGAAACCTTCTAACTAACTTTTGATATCCTTGATAGTCTTATTTTGATGCTTTAAATAATTAAGGGCACTTATGATCTCAGCTTCATGGTCTAATTTATTCAATATTGACATAGTCATCATAGATTGCTCCATTATAGACTTGAGACTATTGGTGGTGTTCTTCAAAACATTTTTACTCACTAGTAACCTTACATTATTCATCAAAAATCTAATTTTGATCTCCTAGAGGTGTTATCTTGTCTAAACCTCTATACTCTTTGAACATATGCAAATAGATCTGCCACATATCCTTCAAATTTTATTAAACCTATTAATGATACTTAAAAAACTTAGTCAATATGACATTCTTCTCAAAATCCTTTTCTTCCATATCTTGATCAACCACTTCATTGATCAAGGTAGCAATCTTGGTATTCTCTTCATGGGCAGCTGCAACCTCTTCAAGATCATCTCTTTTTTCATTCATGAAGATTGATTTGGGTTTATCTTCACTAAGGGGAGCACCAATAGTGAATTATTAATCATATACACTTGAATCATCCTCATCATATGCATCTATATCTTTATTCTCCTCACTTACCTCTCATAGGATAGGTTCCTCTTCAAGAATGGATATGGTGGGAGGGTGATGGACAAGTTCATGAGTTGGAGAGGGAGTATTAGGTATGGTCAATGTCTCATGGATGGGTTATGGAATGGAAGGGGATACTCTTGGAACTTAAAACCTTTGGAATTGAGGATTATTGAAGGAACCCTTAGAGAGATAGAAAATTGAGTTGGGAAATGGGACATTCTCTTCAACAAGCACCTCATCTTTCTTATGGCCTTATTGAGGCTCTTCAACAGATGCAAATTCATCCTCAACCTTCTTAGTTAGAGTCTCACTATTGTTTTGAATACACTCTTAGGTAGACATCTAAGATGGATAATCTAAAGGTTTTTGGGAGTTGGAAATGGGGATTTATTAGGCACAAAACTCTCTTTGTCTTCAACCTCTTGATTTTGGCTCTCTTCAAGCCCTTTCATCTTGAACTCCATCTCTTTGAATTGACTACATATACAATCTTGTAATAGTTTCTCTTGAATGTGGTTAGTGACCTCATGAGGGTAAGAAACATAATAATTTTGGTGTGAGATGCAAGATGACTCTTGAAGAAGGATGAGAGAGACTTACGTAGGTTTATATTCTTCTTTGACTTCAACTCCCCAATCTAGACTTGTCTCACCTTGCTCACTCTATGAATTTACCACTTAATAATATATTATAATGTTGAAAGAATTTTTAGGGGCTTATTGAGGAAGAGAAGTGGAATCTTGGCTCTCTACAATAGGTTTCTAAAAAATAGTATCCTCTATCTTTTGAATGCTCTCTTTGATGGAATTACAAGAAGGAAAAGTTTGAGGAACACATGAAGGACTTGAAACACTTGGAAACTCACTTGAAAAGGTCTCTTGTGGGAGAATGGGTGGCATATATGAGGGATAAAGTGGTGTGTATGAAGACACATAAGGATGATGGAGTTAGACCTATTGTTATTCATTTTTACTTAGATTATCCTCAATGCTTTGAATTAGACTACTTACATCTATCATTTCACTATAGAATATTTACAAATTTTCTCTCTTAATAGGTTCCCATTATTATTTTAGTATCTATTATGAATCTATCATGTCATCAATGAGGTGAATAAGGATATCTTGATCATATTGTCTTTGTGTATTAAGGTATAACATGTACCTCTCATAGCCTAAGAGAATTTGTTTCAAACTTTAAATAGATTGGCTTGAGGAATGGATAGGGATATCTTAAGCTTGAAAAGGCTAATCATATGCAACATATGGTCATGTAGAGGAAATGTAGCCTTACCATAAGACTAATCAGGCTCATGATATGACTTATAAGGACTATAGAAGGTTGTTATGGATGACCATGGGGATGGGATACTTCATAAAATTGTATGAAACTAAAATTAATCTCAAACTCAACCATAATAACTTAATCAAGATAATGAAATGAAATAAAACTTAATTTCAATGAGTGACTAGGATGATAATATTAGTTAATCATAAATGGATTCACCATTGATGTTTTTAATTCCTCCAAAGGATGATAAGTAGAAGATAACACCAAGAATTCTTCCACAACTTTGGACCTTAGTCCCACCAAGCATGCTAAAACTATTACAGATAAAATTTTTACCCTTTGGAAGGTAGTTAAATCCTTCTAAATGTTATGTAACATGAAAATAATTTCAAGGTTATGGGTACCTACTCTAATGGAAAGGGAGATAAACACTACTTTATGAATCACTTAGTCTCAAACACTACTCTAACACTTGCTATGAAAAGGGAGAGAAACCTACTCTAATGGAGGTGACGAACCAAATATGAACTAATCACTAATAACCAACTATAATTTCACTTCGAATGAGAGACTAACTTGCACATGACACTAATCCAAATCTACCTCTCTACATCAATTTTTCTCATGAAGGTTTGTGAAGAAAGATTGAGCTAGGAGGACTAGTCAAGAGGTGATGACATGACACTAAGTAAAGATAACTCAATAAACCCCTACATACTCCATTCAAACACTTGAATAGACCTACCAAAAGGATTCCAAACTAAACATGAATTCTAAATTTAAGAAATTAAGACTATCACTTATCAAGATTAACTAGTCAAACATGCATATTGAAACTAATCTATGGATAAGGTAAAACTAGGTTGTTACTCAATAATCAAAGGCTATAAATGGGTAGAGATTCACCATACCTAGGTGGAGGATACAAACTTATCCAATTAAGGCGCAATGTATAGAGAAAGTGAGAGAAGAAGGAGAGAAGGGTGTAGGAAAGAGAGAGACAAGTGTTTAAAGGAGTTACAAGAAAGGATTTTTAAACTAACCATTAAAGTATTCAAATACAAGTGTTAGTTTTATTAAGACTTTATTTTTATCCAAGTGGCATGGAAGAATAAAACTTTACATGACACCTTGTCTAGCTCTCTAAAACTACCCTTTACTTTGGTTTGTGGAATGATAATGGCCTTATTTATGTTCAATCCATTTTTAGTTACACCTTTATTATGTTCTTAATAGATCTCTACTTATCTCTTTAGGTTATCTTTGACACATCACTTCATTCTCTTTCTAGGTGTCTATAAGTCTCTTCACCTCACTACACGAATCTTTCTCACAAATGTCAAAACTTGAATTCATATTATCCAACTCATTCTCTCTCCATGGATGGAATATTAACATCATGATATACATTTAAAAAAATCATTTTGAAGTCTCAAACCACCCTAATTACTCATTTTACACCAAGCTATATAATTAGGTTTCATTCCTTGTATCCTTAAAATCATATAAAACTTCATATGTAGAGAAAATTAAAGATGTTACTAAGAAAATTAAGGCATATTTTATGACCTAGTATGTCTTTAATGATTGATTCCAAGTTTCAAGTCCTAATAGTGGGTGGAAGTGTCCTTTTCATTTGTTTCTCTCCCATAACTAGGTCTCAATTAAGTTGCTTAGAGACTAAATTTTGTTTCCATAGGATTAACACACATGTGAAACCTAAATCAAACATTTTATTGAGTTTTATTACCTCTTGAGGATCTTCCATGCCAAAATTTAGCTTCTGACACTTTGTATGGACCTCCCAAGTAGCTTAAAATAAATTTTTTGGCCTATTTTATATAAATCCATACCTAAAAGTACCAACTAGTGGCATGGGTTGATCATTTGGATATTTTTATACATTATTAATATCACTTTATAGGTCACCCAACTCATATAGAGGCATTATAATTGTTTCTCTCTCATTGGATTATATTTAGTTTTCTACAAAGCCCAAAGGTATCTAGGGTCTTAATAATTATTCATATAGTATGGTCCACCAAATTAAGAATCAGTGCCCAAATATGGAATTTTATGAACCTATTTAATTCCTCAAAACTATTTTTAACACTATTCATCTTGTCATGGAATATCCAAACAAAATATAGTGGCACTCGAGTGGCATATTGTACATTTGTGAGGGCTAAGAGAGGAATGGGGTTTATGTGTGGAATATTGATGTTTTTTTTATGGATATAAACACATTAGGAATATAAATGAAAAAAAAATTAATTATTTTCATATTTATCCAACCCTTTCTATCCATTCAACCCTACTATAGCTTTTAATTTTTCAATCTAGGGTTCTCAAAATATCACTATTACTTACCCTAGCTGTATATGTTGGCCTCTTCTTAAGTTATTATAGGGATTTTAAATCTTGAGATATGTTTAAATTAAGTATATATGGGGATATAAATCCATTCTCAAGTGTTTATTCCATAATTTTACTCTCATCAAACCAATCTTCTTAACCAAATTATGCATTCATAGGATTGTAAGTATGGTTAAGATTCAACAGGCCTAAACAAGCCTTATCAACATTAGTTTCTATTTTGATGGGTATAAGGGTTAAATTGAGTTATATGTTTATAAATAAAATTCAAAATTATATTTTATTTCCACTTTATACCCCTTATTTTCATCCTAACCAACAACTTGATATTGCCAATTAGGCAAGCCTGTATATATAGTGATTGTGTAGGCAAGGTTTTGGTAGAGCTCTATTTAGTCATCCCAACCTCCTTTATGGTATTCATCTAAAATAAAATACTATCAATAAATTTCACCTTAACATAATTTAAACCCTAAACCATTTTCATATGTACTTTATCTACTCTCTAATTTGAAATCAATATGTATTGCCTAGTAGATCTGTAGGCCTATTTGACTAAGTAGGGAGGGGTTTGAAAGGGTCATATGTATATTCAATACTTTTTTAAAATTATTTTTATTTATTTTTAATTAAAATAACCTAAAAAAACATATATAATTCCTTCGTATATCCCATATTACTAACTTTAGATAGCATTATCCTCTCAAGCTTTGCAAATAACTTGTGGTGTCTAGACCAGCCTGTAGGTGTGAATTAGGTTTTTGAGCTGAAGTTTTAGACATTAGGACTCATATACAAATATTTGAACATATAAATTAATTATTTTTATATTATTAATGACATAATACTAATTATAACCTCTGCCACCCTTTACTTGTATACACTTTACCTCTCATGTTTGCTTACACCATGGTTATAGGTGTCTATTTTAAGGTCGTGACTATGTTTAGGAATAAAAATTATCTAAAAATATTTGATATTAATTATTATATTTAAAATATTAATTTTAAATTAAAAATGTTTCACTTCACTACTATATCATTGGCATTTCTATCATCTTTTAAGCCTGTTACATCTTGTTTTCATACATAGGTTGGTGTATGAGTGCCTAGGCCTATAAACCAATTCTCACCTTCTTTGATGAATTGATCACCATATGAGGTATTTTTTATATTTTATTAAAAATTAATATACCTACTTATTTACTTAAATTTCACATGTATACTTGAAGTGTCTTCATACCAATTCAAGGGTTCAAATTGTACCAAATTTCACTATCTACATGTAACTAGTTATTATCTCTCTTGACTTGGGTCTTAAGACCACATATTATCGATTAGTATAGAAATTATAAATAGTGTTTAAAAAGTTTTAATGTATTTTACACTCATTTAAACACCATTTCACATAATAACTATTTCATATTGTATGCAAAAGAGACCTACAGGCCTAGGCAAACCTATAGGTTTACATTTTGATACAAGAAACCTTTGTAAGGTCTATTTTTACCATTATAGACTCTAATATAAATATTAATTGAATTTTAATTAATTATATATAATATAATATAATTTAAATACACTTTATAACTGTAAATCTAAATCCTTCAGATCATTTTCATGCATACAACCCTCTCACAGTCTTAAAGTGAAGAGCACTAGATGTTACTTGGAAGAATTGGTATGAGAGAAATAAATTTAAAAACCTTTGATAGAGATGTGGGAAATTGTAAAAAAGTTAAAATTTATGAAAAAAATTCATCAAGATTCCTTAATAAATAAACCCTTAAACAGTCATGAGATGAATACAACCACCCTGTAGACTGAGAATAATATAGATTTCTAGTCAAATAGAGGCCATACATTCAAAGATGGTGTGGGAAGATGTTATGATATTTAATTTAATAATTTAAAGGATCATTAAAATCTATTCAAATGATTCAATGAGTTCATTCCTTCACACTAGAGACTTAAAATTGACCCTATTATGGTTTTTCTCCTAAAAAAAGGACCTTAGCTCTTTAGTGATTGTTAATAAATATAAGGAGCTCAATATAATTACCAATGCCAAAAATTAGAACCCCATATGGGTGTCCTACTATGGTAAAAGTATTATCCTCTAAATCCACATGTGTGGCCTATAAAATGCATTTAAATTTGGGCTTCATGAGATTGTGAAGGGAGCGATGGAGGAGAGAGAGAGTTTAATGCACATGTTTGACTTGAAACCTAATCCAATGATATAATATGACTTGTAAAATCTTAAGGGATGTTATAAACAATTTTTTACCTACAATTGAGCTCTTTAATTTTGTACAAGAGTCTTGAACTATTTCTTTAGAGTCTAAACAGAGGTAACTAACTAGTTTTGATATGCAAATGATGTTCTGACTTCCTCCTAACATCATTCACATTGTAAAACTTATTAGGATGTTTTTCATTTGAAAAAATATGTACAAATACTCATATTAAGCCCAAAAATGACTTAAATGACTTTAGAATGCATGACAAACATTAAATAAACCAATGCATGGTTAGATGGATCTATGAAGTGAGCATAACACCTTTTAAGGCCACCTTTGAATTTAGTTGACCTATTGACTAATGGATTTGACAACTTAATTAGGAAGGAGGATTTGAAAAGACTCATATTGGCCACAATGGAAACCTTAACATTTTCAAAATCTTTAAAATATGCTAAAATTCCTTAATTTCCTCAAAGGAGGTTTAAGACTCATTAATAAGGCTAACAAGCATGTTTCAAACCATAGGGGTTGACTATTTTGACTTAGGGGTAAAAAATGGTCAATAGTCAACTTGAGAATTATTTTTAGTTTAAATACTATGCCTATTAAAGGCTAAAATTTGTATTTTATGTTCATTGTCTCTCCTTGGCCTTCTACCATGCACACACCAAACGATGATAGACCACAATAACTACCTTACATTCACTGTTGAGTGGATAGTTATAATTGAATTCAAATATTCATTGTAGATTGTCATTTTAATTTATTCAAGACTTCCACACACTATTTCCTATGTAAATTTTTTCATTAAATTTAGATGTTGATTAAATGAATGAGCCACCCGTATCTTGACTTTAGGGTCTATTAGATCAATTTATCCATTTGATAGCCTAAAATCTATCACATCTGGGACTTGTATTTGGTGAATAACCAATTACATTTTTAATGTGCTTTTCATACTTGTCACATAGTCATTTCAAGATTTTGACAATTTTGATGGTCCAAACAACTTTCTATTTTTTTTAGGCTCCCCTGATGCCATCAATTCACATGGATCCTGCTCAACTTCTCATTCCATTCCCTTTATTAGGATTTTTAATCTACTTTGATGAGTCCCATTTTTCCACTTAGTAGTTTGTTAGCACTCATGGGCTCTACTTGGTTGTCTAACTCTATCATTGTTTAAATCATATGGCTTCTTCTCATCCATCCTAAGATTTCCATGAATTTAGAATAATAATGCCATTGACCTGAGTTCCCATGCTTCCAATATAGTTCCATGTGCTACAATCCTAAGCTCTCAGGGGCATGGGGCACAAATATTTGTGATTGTTGGTTCATTCCCATGCTATTATGACTTTGATTTTCGAGTATAATTTGATGTGGTAAAATATCAAGGCCTCGAGGGAATAAGGATTCACATTGATTTTTGACTCTCTATTGGGCTAGGTCATCAGGATCATGTCATGTGTTATGATCTTAGGGGTTAGGGGATTTAAAAGGCTTAGTCAATTTTTGAAAAATAATTTAACTATGTTGATGATAATTGGATGCATGGGAGGATTTGGGGAGGCTTAAAGTCTTGAAAACCTAAGAGAAAACAATAAAATTAACTAAGTAAAGATTTTTAAAAAAATCATAATTTTCCAAGATAATTTTATGCAAGTAGTCAATCAATACAAGAATTAGAACTAGTCACTTACAAAAAATGAATATTTAAGACTAAACATTCAAAGGATAAATATTATAAATAATGAAATAAAATGATCTAAATCAAAGGAGAAATTCACTTTATTCATGCCTATGCATAAAACATCATGATTTATTAAATATTTCCTAAGTCTGAAATGAAGCATTTATAAGTGTTAAACTAATTTATTATGAAAAACATAATCATGAGTTATATTTACATAAGGAAGCCATAAAAGGGTCCTAAAATCTAGATAAGTTTTCCAAAAGGCCATGTCTAACATATAAATGGTTAGTTATTAAGGCATTTTATCATGGAATAAGACCTCATAAGATTATAATAGACCTGCAAGTTAGACTTTGATGTTCATAGATGAAAGCTTAGATTGAATTGAGAAAAATTCAAAAATATTAAAAATAATCATGAAAATTGATTTGTAACTTAGCATCTAGCTAACTTCTAATCAAGGAAAGGCTCGTATAAAAACATCAAAAGATCTCTAAAGATGTCCTCTAGACTAGGTAAATCAAGATTTAGCTTAGAAAAAAGAGGATACTTGTTTTCAACCTAAAAATAGGGCATGTTGATGAAGGCAAAAACAATGAATATTTATTATTGGGAGATAATTCCTAAGTATCTCAAATAATTTAGCATTTTTAGTTCAAGCATCTTGTTGAGGTCAACATACCCCCATTTCTAGAAAATGTGGACTCTTATTTTAAATTGTGCAAATTTATAGCTTAAATTTGAAAAATCACTTGATCAGTGTACTGATAGCATGTTTGCAAATTGTATTTATCTAATAATTATCCACACAAGGTTCTCATTTGGATTAATTGACATATTTTCAAATGATTATTGTTTTACCCCTTATAATGTTGCTAATTATTATTACCTATGATTTTATAATTTAACTTTAATAGAATCTCATTTGGGAATGAACATGCTTAGGGTTTTGTGATTTAATTATAAATTGATATTTTACTAGCCTTTGGTTTTTTAAAGATTAATTCAATCTATTTTAAGTCATGTTAAAACCCTAGTCTAATATTTTAACCTAGGTCTCTTTTGAATTGAATTCAAATTTACGTGGGAGCAATTTGCATGCGAACAATTAATTAAACCATAAATTTAATTTAGTTTTTATCCTAAGGCTTACTCATGTTTATCAATATGACCAAACCTTAGTATAACAATTCATACTCGGTCCTTTATGTCATGAGCCCTCCTTTTTTCCTCTTATCTCCACATGGTCTAACTAATGCAATGTCACTTTTGTTATGTTCTAAGCTTAGCTTAAAGCCTTATCATAAAGTTCTAATTATATTTATTAATAAATTCAAAACCCTAGGCTGAAACTTTATGAAATAGCTTTTATCATTCATGAGGTCCCTTTTATAATGTTTTAGATCTCAGCCTAAAATTGGATCTTAAGGTTTTATCATGTTTATCAACATGAACAAAACCTTAGTCTAAAATATTTTAGCCTAAGTTCCTTATACTCCCCAATCCTAACCTATTTTATTTTATTGACCATAGGATCAATGGTAATGAATTTACTTAGGAAAATTTGATCTAATGATGTGTGAAAAGACAATATTTCAATGGGGCCCCAAAATAAGAGAGAAGGTGACAAGTGTTGCCATCATAAGAACCCTACCAAATATCTAATGGTATGCAAAAAAATATGATCCAACAGAGCACAATTGATCAACTAAAGATAATTTGATGATTTAAGATCAACATTAATAATTCAAAGACATTGATACAAGTGATAAGGTGATAAGTTTCACAAATTCAATAAAGGAACATTGAATAGCCAATGTCATTCCATCCCCTAGATCAAGATCTGATAGAGCACATTGATCCAACCAAATAATATCTAATGGTGCATGTTGAGGGTTGAAAAGTCAAAATCCATAAGAATTAATGTGAATATGACAAGTGTCATAAATTCAAACCAAAAATTAAATATTAAGCATCTTTCAAATATTGATGATACATGGATGAGTGTACACATTTTGATTAATGGTTTGCAGAGTAGGAGACATGATCCAAGTGATCAATATCAATAGAGTGCATTCACCTAGGAAAGGATGATCCAATGGTGCAAGATAAAGAATGAAATTTAAATAAATATTGGGATGAATATGGAAGTGACAAGTGTCACAACCATGGGGAATGTAAGAAGTAACAAATGGCATTTGATTTCTTAGATCGAAATCAACAAACTGTGTTGATCAGTTGCAAATAGATCTAACAAGATTGCATGTTGAGGGTTGAAAATAGATCTAACCAGTAAAATATTAAAAAATGTCCAAAAAAAAGGTCTTATTTTAAAAATTAATGATAAGGATGCCATGGTGATGCTACATCAAAGCCACATAAGCATAATATGCCAAGTTGAAGATTTTGTGGACCTGATAAATTCAAAAGTATAAATACACAATCTAATGAAGATCTAAAGAATGAAAATTATAAATTGAACCAGATAACACAATTAAATAATTTATAATACCTTTATAAAATCCATGTAAAACATACAAATCCTAATTCAACCCTATGCTCATTATAATCAAGCTGAGGGAGACTAGATTGTCATTTGTGCAAGGACAATTTGATCTAGAATTAAATTACAAACCACTTGTGATAAATTTAACAAATTAATAGCCATGATAACCCAAAAATGTGTTTCAAGGGAATATTTGGAGATATATTTTACTTTAGATGTAGAAGGGATGAGTTTCAAAT
Organism: Torreya grandis; assembly: GCA_037957365.1. Lineage (NCBI taxonomy): Eukaryota > Viridiplantae > Streptophyta > Pinopsida > Cupressales > Taxaceae > Torreya > Torreya grandis. The sequence continues at coordinate 868,006 of JARHVA010001115.1, read as the reverse complement.
ACACATAATTTGATGCCACAAATCTAAACACAGGGGACAAAAATTGATCAAGCTTGTTTTGGACCTTTGAGAACCAACAACCCATCACAAGAGAGGAGGAGAATAATGTGTCTATAAGGAGGATATACTAATAAATAGTCACCATCTAGATGTTAGGGCTACATTATATAGTAGCTATAACCAAGGTACTACATTGCATATACATCCTTGCTCTAATTTTTAAAGATGATAAAATAGATAAGGGCATGATTGTTCATGAATGTAGTTTTAATGAGATTGCTTACATTTATCCTATATATTTTTAAAATTATTAAAATTTTCCTAAAGCCCAAGTAGACCTAACCACAATCAAAAATTGGGCCAAAGATAATTATTTGAAGAGAATCCTTTCTCTGTGGCTATATTCTAGAAACCACATGTTTTTTAACTTCAATAATAACATCCCCATTGATCAATTTAGATCTGGAATAAATATGATCATGATAATGATGAATAGATTATGTGTAAATATAACCACTACATATGTATATAAACTTTGGGTCCCCTTAATCTATTTCATGGTTGAAAAATAAGTCATCCCTCCTCTTGGTGAAGTAATCAACACTTATTTGAGTAGGAAATTTTTTGAAATGAAGAAGAGGAGTAGGGCTTAATTATACATGATGCCATATCATTTGGATGCCTTCCTTATCAAAACAAAGATACCCAACCTTAGGGAATGGTCACCTGATAGGACATAAACTATCTCACAGTATTAATCTGAGTTACATATCTTTAAGTATAGGGACCACATCCAATTCATATGTGATTATGTTTATCCTACCCTTAGTGAGGCCATCACAGGTAGACCAATGATGAAAGTCAGCCCCTTGATAAAGAAAACTATTAAATCCATAGGGGATATATGACTATATCCTAATTGTAAAATCATCAAGATTGAGGGAACCTAATGCACTCCCCTTAGATTACCAGTCCATGTGCCAAATATGATTGTTAATCAAGAAGTAGTTTACCAAGTCTATAATGGAATAGATGGTATTTTCAAGACCAAAAGGAAGGTATTGATTCACACCCTCACCATAATCATTGGTATAAATATGTTATTATCATGGGATAATATTGAGGTTACTTCCAAACATTTGGCTTCCTTCAATCATCAAATTGATGAGCTAAGGTAGTGGGATACCCATGAAAAGGTTGAGGAACATTTAAAGGCCAAAGAAATTAATATACCTTATGATCACCACCCTAATTCTTTTGAACCCATATACATAAAAGCCTCTTCATTCTCTGAGGTCGCCATTAGATTGAAAAATCACAACATCAATCTAAAATATAGGATGTAAAGGGAGCAAAAGGGAGATGATGATAGATGGTAGTTAGGGCCTAAGAAATACCAATTATTGAGTGGTACACCTTCTACACCTCCACCATCCAAACTACAAATATAGTTCATACCTAAAGAATAAATTGAGAAAAGTTGATAGGAGAGAAGCCCTAATGAAATTGAATCTTCTTCATCCAAATCATAGAAATAAGGATCATTAGTGGAAGAATTTCACATAGTAAAATTAGACCCTGATGAGACCATTTAGCATACCCTCAAAATGATATCATTATCCTATTAGTCTGAGGATGAAGAAATAGAGGAAATAAAGGAATAAAAGGGAAAGGAAGTGTTAGATTTAGTTCTTATAGACCCCCCAAAATAAAAATTGAATTTTTCATTGTCCTAGTGAAGGAAAAGAAGCCCAAGGTGAATTTCACTCCTCTTTTGAGTGAATTTAACCTCTTTAGTGAAGAAAATTTAATTCATGGTCCAACCATTCCATAATGCTTCATCTATGGAAAATTACAAAAGGTACCAAGTTAAAACATTCATGGGATATGATGTAAAAGAATTTACCTGGATATCTGTATCAATGAATGGCCATGGTGAAGTGATCATGTGAATCAAACAAGCACACATCACAGATGAAAATCAATTGAAATCATAAAGTGAGAATATTTCACAAAGATATTGGATTCAAGAATGGATATGAATTGCTTATACAAGGGGATTAAGTTCATATCTCTCATAACTCTCAAATTTATCACAACTCATAACTAAAAATCTTTAACAATCCATAATACACAAAAGAGCAATAGCTCTCTAGCTCACTGAATGAATAATACAAATGGAGAGAGGTATATATAGGTTGGAGAGAGAAATATACCACACATTCTAGTGACTGTGGTACTAATATTCTCAAGTAACCCAAGTGACCTCTAGAGCACTAATGAAGTTAATACAACCATGTAGACAAAACCTAGTGGGAAAAAGGCCTACACTAACACCCCTCCATAAGCATAGCTTATGTAGGTGATGATACAAAAAATGGGTACCAACAACAAGGCTTAATGAGGTACCCATGTATAATGAAATCTCTCATAAAGTAGATAACAGGAGAAGACCCATATGAAAAAACTCACCCACACCAAGAAAAAATAAATAAAATAATAAGAAGATACTAAAATAACCCCTAAAAGAAGATGTTGAAATAATCATCATTTCAAGTACATATCAATGATCCCAAATACCCCCAAAAACATGAAGGAAGTGTGACTCCACATAGAAGAGAGAGAATGTGAATGCATAATGTTACATGGTGAATGCTATAGTAGGTCCCTCTAAAACAAATGTTGTCTCATCCTTTTGGAAAAAACAAACCCTAATCTATCAAACTACTAAATTCCCACTCAAGTGGAATGTATATAGGAATTATGATGTATATCTCTAAAAAATGCTCAAATGTCTTTATTTAAATGCTCAAATATTCCAAATTTTGATTAGGTATCATAGGACTAACAACAGAAGATGGAAATTAAGAATCATGCAATGAAGGTGAGAGAGTAGCTAAAGAAGAAGATAGACATGGAAAATTCACTGAAAGAATGTCCATTGAAAGAGGAGAGTAAAGCTCAACAACTATCAAAATTGAAGACTAGTCTATAGATGAAGCACTTAGATCTACTAGATGAATGTCTATAGGAACATATGAGTCATCGATACTCTTAATGCGTACACTCTCACTAAAATTAGTAAAGTTCTTTAAAATTCAAGTCTATGAAGGCTCTAAAAGAGAAATAATCTACATAGGAACAAATGAAGAATCTACAATAAGATAACTAAAGTTTAATATAATCTTGTCTTATAGTGGGGTTTCAATACAAGGAAGAGCACTCTCCATGATAAATGTATCATGATAAGAAATAAAATCAAGAGGAGAGAGTACAATAGTCTTAGAAAATAAAATAGGAAGTGGAGGAGTAGTGATGTAAGTCTTAGTTAGATATTAAAAAAGAGACTATAGGATGCTCCAGATAGTGCATAGACACTTTGTATATTCCAAATGGTAATGAAGATCCATGGAAACATGTAGTAATAAAGTGGAAAAAAGCTTGTCATAAGTATTACCCAACTTATTAAACTGAACAAGATTAGTGGGTGTAGGAACTTGCCCATATAGAAGTGGAATATGATTATTACATGTGAACAAGTGTTCTATGTAAACATGTCATGAAGCATAATTTACCTTCCAAAGAAGGATCACTAGATATGAAACAAACCTTCTCATCTAGATTGATGGTGAATGCTTTAGAGATGGAATTCAGACTACATTGAAAATGAGTCCAATTAAATGAGAGCAGTCAGTGCAAAAGTGATAAAATATGACAATGCATTTAGGAGTACAAGAGAAATATATGAAATTGATCACTAGATGGTCATAGGTAATATTTATTAAAACTAAATATGCACATGAGAAATAATGTAAGGCCCACATTAAACCAAACAAGACAATCAAGTACCCCTCGCCCCCGTGCCACCGCCACCCCCCCCAACCAAATTTTGGCACTTTATAAAGTAGTTTTTTTTACAATTAAAATTGATACAATGCATGGGAAACAAAAAAATAAACACTTTTACAAAAGTTGGTACTCAATTTTGAGTTATAATTTGCAAGATATTAATAATATACTTTTCCATAAAAAGGCCTATGACTAAAAACTTGCACTTAAAACTTAAAAATAGTACCCTTTGGGCAAGTTAAAATATGACTTCCAACCACTCATTGTACCCATAATTTTACCAATAACTTATAGTGCAGAGGAAAAGTTGGTGGTCATGGAAGTGTCCTAAGAAAGAAGACTAGTAAGCCTGTGGATGGTCTTCATGGCGTATGGAGATCTAAAGATGCTCAAGTGATGAAATGGATCAAAAATCTTAGGGGGAGTCCCTCTCAAATGTTTCTTGGTAAGTTCTATTATATTTTAGTGTTTTGTGTGTTATTTATTCATTGGTTGTTGTTCATGGTTGAAGAGAGTGTTGTCATGGAGAAATAGGAAGATGTCAAGGAAAGAAGAGGTAGGCTCATGGTAAGGGGGAGTTTGTATCATCTTTATGATATGGTCCTCTCTTATTATTGGTATTTTTAGGTCCTCAGGATCAGTTGGTTCCCACATTATATGATGTGTGTTGACATCTATGATAAAGGGGGAGATTTTTGGAGAGTTTAAAATTATTTCATGAAGGTTTCCAAGTGAGTGGATGAAGTGCCTTGATAGTCTAAGTGAAAATGAAAAAGTGTGCAATGTGTTTGTCCTAGTATAATTGAAGTATGCTTGATTAATATTTAGTTTTGTCTTGGTTAGAGATGTTCAAGGATGATTATATTTATTTGAACATGTGAAAGGGGTCCTATCAAAAGTCAATAATTTTTTGAGTTCTTGTGTGAATGAGTGAAATTCACTCAATTCATCATTGTTCTCATCTAGACATTTTGGGTCCAACGGTAGAAAATCTGAGTAGGCAGTTTGATGATGTCATATTTTCCACATGTGGATGAGTAATGGGGGGTTGGTCATATGGTTGTGATAAAATAAATCCCTATTTTCTATTCACAAAGTCTTAAGTCTAGCAATGAATCATGATTAAATATATGCAAGTGCAAAGTTGGGCTCTTATGTAGTTTGACAGTGTTTTCCCATACTTAGCCAAATTTGTATAAGGCAAGAAAGAACTAAATTATCAATTTGGTGATGGAATATATCACATGTGTAGATGTTTTAGGATAAGTTGATCATATGGGTTTATTCATCTTTGTGCTTAGTTTATATTCAAAAAAGTTTAGGTCCTACGATAAATAATGACAAAAGATATGCAAGTGCAAAGTTGGGCCCTCAAGATTTTTGATAGTGTTTTCCCATAGCCAAATTTGAAATGTGGAAAGTAAAGTTGAGTGGTAATTTTTATGGTGGCATATATCACACATGTGGACATTTTAGGAGAAGGTGATCATATGGGTTTATTTAATTTTGTGCCTAGTTTATTTTTGCTAATTTTCATGTTAAGCACTGTAGCGTGATAAAGGCTATTCATGTGCAAAGTTGGTCTTTCTAGATAGTTATTGAAAAAGTTGGATCCATAAATAGATAAATCTAAGGATTAATTTTAATGTCTTTATAACTCATATGTGTGAGGGTTTCAAGATAAAATTGACACATGGTTGGATTCTCTTATGAGAGGAGATCATATGGTCCAAATTTTAGAACATGCGCTTGAGCAAAGAAAAAGATATGGAGGTGCAAAGTTGAAGTTAAATGAAAATAATAAATGGTCCCCATACATATTTATTTTTTCATAATATTAAGTATCAGGACCAAATGGAGAACTAATGGTTCACGAGAGTTTGTACACTTAGATCTATGGTGTATAATAAGTCAAATGGGTCAAAGTGTTAATTGGTTAACAAAGTTAAAGATTAGAACCAAATGAAGATCCAATAATTTGTAGGAAATCATATAAGTTTGATCTAATGGTTCATGTTGAGGGAGATGGTAATAACTACATGTTGTTTAATGCTGATTAAAGGTAAAGGATAAGGATCTAATGATTTGCATTTAATCATGTGATTGAGATCGATGGTGCGAGTAGAGTCAAAGTGGTCAACTTGTTTGAAGTTTAGAATTTTTAAAGGTCAAGATCCTTACAATAAGATAAATGGTGCATGATTTATATAATCAATGAGGACACAATATGATAACAAAGTGTCTAAGCTTTAACTGTGACCATTTACATTTGAATATTTGAATTTTGCAAATCCAAAAACTAGTGCTCTATATTTTATCCATAAACTTTGATCTATGTATAATTTGACCAAGTAGTAAAAATAAAATTTGTATAATACTTTAAGTTTCATCTATAAATATGAATTTAAAGGTCTAATTATTAGTACAGTCAAAGTTATTAAACTTCAAATTTGACTATGTTTTCATGTTTGTCTTACAAATGACCCGAGAAGATTTTCAAGCTTATTTTGATGTTGTTTTGATATATCTTGATGAATTAGATATTGGATCATGTTTTAGACTCTATGAGGATAATATTTTTGAATTATAAAGGTTTGACTAAGCATATATAGTTTTAAAAAATGTTTATAAACTAAATTTGTGTTCGCTAATAATGATTATGTGTTTTAGCTAATTGAGGGTTAGTAGAAGGGTGCTATGATGAACGTTGGCACATAAGGGGGACATTTAGATAATATATCATGGGTCCATGTACTATAAAGTGTTCTTTATTTTCTTAGAGAAATGTTGAGGTAAATGGTTCTCCATAGGACCTAAAAGGTAACTTAGCCCTATTTGAAAGAGAATTGTGCTTAAGTATGACCCATGTAAGATGCCTTAAGGGTAATAAGACATTGGTCACCTTATGAAGTATGATGTTCTTACATGTATTATGTATGGGGAATTATTTAAAAGGTGTAACAAGTATGGTAATTTTTTTGTTTGACCAAGTTGGGTTATACCAAGAACATGGTATAAGTACAAGGTCTATTTGGCCTATTTGTTCTAGTTGGGTGGAAATTGAGCTATGTGAAGGAGAAATTTTTTGAAAGAGAAGGTACAGGTCAGTGAATACCAAAAAATATTTAAAAGGATAAGAAACTATTTTCTAAGAAATGTGATGAAGGTGATCACATAGGTCATTAGACATATTAAGCCTAGAAGAGGCAGAATGAGTGAGCATGCTCAAGAGGTTGTTTGAGAGGATGTGTATGGTGAACGAAGGCAAGGAGAAGGCTATGTGTACTAAGTGGTTAGGTTAAAGGGTAGAGTAGGTTTATTATTATTTTTATGACCTATAGGTCATATTTTTGATATCATAACAATGCTCTTGCAAGTTTAAAGATTGAGTGTAAGTGAAGGTGAAGAATGATAATTAGAGGTCCATCATCAAGTGTTGAAGACATCAATTCAAAGGTGGAGATGTTAATAGGTGTTACTATGGTATCTCAACATATAGTGTGTTACATCCTGATTTCAAGGTAGAACTTGATAAAGGTTTAGTTGTTGTTTCAAATCAGCTAGATAGGTGTTGTATCACCCTATGGGATTGTAGTCTCACTAAATAAGGGATAGTAGTTCCTTGATCAGTTATAGATGGTATAAATTGGTTATTATTATTATTATTATAATACAATATTCCAATTTCAAGATCTAGTGGGTTTTCTCCCCCAAGAGGGTTTCCCACATATGTCATGTGTTATGTGCTTAATCTTGCATTGTCTCTCTTATTTATTGCTATGAATGATATATATGATCCATGAATGTATGTATTGAATGATTAAGGTTTTGAAGGAATTAGAATTGAGTTGAATTATCTAGGCTATTCTAATTCAGCCCCTATTCTTAGTGCTTTTACATTGAACATAAAGGTGTTAGAATCTTTAGTTGGTGTCAAATTTTACCTATTCATTACTAGTTTACAAAGGGTAATTGAGAAGAAGGCCATGGTTGGTAGAGAGGAGTTCACTTTTTAGAAAGTGGAACCTTTTATTGGAATAACTCTAGTTGGAGGATAAAACCCTAGTGAGGACACAATATCTAAGGAAAATGTTCTTGAAATGGCTCAATCTTAGTCAAATAAATTGTAAATAATGAACAAGGGCATCTTATAATAGAACAAAAATTTGAAAGAACAAGCCATCTTATCGATATAATAAGATATATTTAGGCAATTTGAGGACACCATGGCTAATTTGTTTAATTATTTAAAGTTAATTAAGGCCATTTAGGATGAAATAAATAAAAAAATATAATGGTTACATGCCAAGTTGGAAAATGGTAGGATTTGAGCTACCAAGTGAAGGATTTGATCAATGTCTTGACTAAAAATCAAATCCCTAAGTTTAGGATAGTCAACCTAGCCCATATGCATATGGATATGGCTATATAAATTGATAAGATCAAGGCCCTAAATAGATAGTATAATAAAATGGAGGACATTTCCAAGGACCTCAAATAGTAAGAGGGTAATATATTACACATTTTTGATAGCTTAATCAAAGATCCCACCACCCTTACTTCACTAGGCCTTATCAATGAACAAGAATTCAATCATATAAGTACTTAATTTATTCAAGAAGTAATGAATCAAGGACAAGGGAAAATAGGTGCTAATACGAATAAGATCATGGGCCTAATTTTTTCATCAGAGTAAAATATAGGAGATGCCAAGAGCATCAAATAAGCTTTGGAAAGGGATGAGATCGATCTCAAGGGATTAGAAGATAAAGAAAAGGAATTTTTTATGAGACCTATTGTTGATCTCTAGCTAATCAATGAACAATATTATAGAATGAATATCTTATAGGGAAGTTAGAAGACTACATCACCATAAGGGTTTAAAATCCAAGCCAATTAACTTAACATACTCTATTATATAGAGACATTGTATATTTTTCAAAATAGAATATTCTTTTTGTAAAGGTATGTGAAACTTGTAATACACATTGTCTATAGGTTAGTCATTTTTATAATGTTTAAAAGGTTCTCAAAGAGTTGTAAAATGATAGCTATCCTTAATATTTGACATGACTAACCAGTGTACCTAATTAATGGTCTATATAAAGAGGTATTGTCAGTTGTAGAGGAGAGAGTTTTTGGAGCCAAAGCTATTTTGTAAATTTTTTAAACATTAGCACAAAGCAAGGAATTATAAAAAGTTTGCCCACATTTCTTATGTGAATTACTATCATGGTTTCTCTCTCATTTTTCTGGTCTCATTCTCAAATTTGAATGACTCTTATGAATTATAGATGTGCATATTTAAATATAGATTTGATAATTTGTTCTAATGCTAGATTAGTTGAATGTTCTTAGGTTTACTTTGCTTTCTTTGCTCTTCTTTCATATAGGCTAATGTTATTTTCTTGCAAGGGTGAAATTATTAAAGTAAATACTATTTTTATTTTCATATTTTTGTACCATCCTTAGATGTTTGTTTGATTTGTGATAGGATTTTAGCTTGTGCTACTTCATGTTGCACATTGGTTAAATGCATATCCAAATGAAATTGTAACTTTGTCATAATGTTTGAAGTAGAGAACAATAACACCTCTCTTTTCTAGCTTACCCTTCATTTTTCTCCTTTTTATCAATTCACCTAAGATTAGATTCATTGTGAATACTCATATTAGTTTATATTTAGACTTAGGACTAAGCATAATTCATTTTAAATAGCATAGATCATCTTTCAAATTAAAGATTAACTAGTGATCTAAAGTGGCTTCCAACTACCAACTAATATAAATTTGTGAAATAGTCACTTGTTCTACCTCTATTCCACCAAAGATAATATGACTATCAAAACATGAAACTCATACATTAGATTCTTTAAATTCATAAATGAGTAGTGTTTCTCAAACTCTAAGAACCACCTATGATACAATTTTAGGCATCAACAGGGAACACATTTCACTAGTGCTAGAAGGAGGGACTTAGTTAAATCATTGAAAATTTACAACATCTTTTCTAATTTTGGTGAATTTTATTCAAAGATTGATGTATTATTTGCATATTTGTACTTATTTTAACATATTTTTGTAAATATCATTGATATTAATGGTTTTAGACCAATCTTTATGCTTATTCAGACAAAGATTGATATTCTTTGAAGATATATGAGTAATTTTGGTAAATATATCTTAAGATCTATGAATACAAGGAATTTGAGGTTAGTAATAGTGGTTTTTTTCAAATATTGATGGGATATTTTCAAATTTGAGTTTAACTAAGCTTGGAACATGTAAATTTCATTCATACTTACATGTTTGGACATATATTTGAGATAAATTAGTTAAATTTTGATGTCCTTTGTCATTATTTATACATATTTTTGAAAATTTTGCTTATTGTGTAAGCCTAATCATTATTATTTGTAAAGATAAGATTTACACATCATATTTTAAAAGGTTTCAAAGCTTTCAAGATGTAATTGCCAAGGATAAGCACTAGGTCACGCTCAAAGACAAGGGTTCTTTTTCTTTCATTATAAGTTCATAAGAGAGATAGGCAAGACAAAGGTAAGCATAGACTCTCAAAATATCTACCAAATTCGCTAGTTCAAGGTTATCCTGTGTTTAATACCTATCAAGGTATGGCTTGGATAGGTGGTTTTTTAATCAATGTGCCAGGTGTGGTACATGACCTTCCTCATAATCCTAAAAATTATTTGCCTACTTTTAGTCTTAATGGTGTTGTAACTACTGAAAAACACATTAAATTTTTCAAAGCTACTTCAAGACTATTGAGTGTTATTCATGAAGATATAACATGCAAATTGTGTCCTTTTACTTTCAAAGATGTTGCATATGAATGGTTCCTTAATCTTCCTAAAAACTACATAGCTAGTTTAAATGATTTCAATAATTATTTTATTGATTAGTTTGGAAAAATCATTAGTCCATGTGTCTTGTACCAACTATTTACCATAGTCAAAAGTTAATCAAATGATCCCATAAGATCTTTTAATGCTAGATTCCAAAAAATGTTAGCAAAACCATATCTCCTTATAGACTCGATGAGAATTTATCCTTATATATTTACAAGGATGCCTTAGATCCCATGACTTTTGTGTTTCTCAAAAGATCTGTTCATGTCATTAAAACACTATCCTTAGATTATTTTGAAGATGCAATAATTAATGATCAGATGCAACACCAAGTCCAAATGGGCATACAATATTACCAATATTAATCCAAATTTTCCTATTCTAAATGTCATTCCCAATTCCAATCAAAATATTCCTACCTTAAATCATCTTCTAGTTCTAAACCAATTAATTTTGAGCCATGCACATGCTACCCAAAACCTAGGATTCTTGAACAATGTTACAATTAGATTTCATCCACAAAACCAGAGAGCTTTAATGCCTACTACTAATATTAATACTCAAGTTCATAATTATAAGGCACCCAAGAATGAGAATGACTCTATCTTGAAAATGGTTCAAAAGCTAAACACTGATTTACTTTAGCTACAAAATCAAGTTGGAAATAATGCAAAAAGATCTAGCATGAAATTATCTTTCCAAAGATTCAATACATCTTAAAATAGACTCCAAAATAATAACAAACATAACAATGAGTTAGCTGTTAATAAGAATGTCCCTGATATAAATCTTAGTGACATAGCTTTGCCTAATTATTGTAGAGTTCATTATACTTAAAAGCATGGTGAATTATATTGTCTAAAAATTTTGTAATGATTTTGAAGCTTTTCAAGAAGAGGTAGATAATTTTGAAGTTGTCCCTAATAAAGATAATGGTATAGATACCTAAATTTATTCAAGGTCATCTAAATATTTTGATTAAACTCTCATGGTTAAAACATTTGAGTTCCCATTTCAAGAAGAGAATGAGCCTGAGGATATCCCTAAAGAGATTCGTGCTTTTCTTAAATATCTAAAGAAGACATATCCTCTAAGAAATCAGGAGTAGAAACAACCTTTGACTACCTCAACTCCACCAAATAACTTTGATAATCTTGATACTACATCAAAAAGCAATCCAGAGCCTCCTAAGGGAAGTACTTCTAAACCTAATGCTGATGCATCTAATTCTTCTAATAGGACTAAATATAATATAGTAGAGTACATGAAAAAGATCGAAGATAACGTTACCTTTCATGAGTTGAATCAAATTATAGAACAAAGGGATCTATTATTGGAATTTTTATCTAATAATCCTGGTAAGTCTCAAAAGACTATGCATGCTAATGTTTAAATACACATAAATAAGATAGATATTCCACCTTCCCTACTTACAATCAAGATCTTTGGTAAGAATTTGCATTATTTTTTATTAGACTCTAGTGCATCTACAAATATTATGCCTAAATGTATTTGTGAACAACTTTGTTTGAATTCCATTAAATATAACAGAGTTGTAACTCAATGAGATAAATCAAGAGTCAAAGTAATTGGTGAATTATTGAATGTTCACATGTAGATTAATTCTAAACCAAGGATCTAACTATTCATTAGCATCCAAGTGGTAGATATTCTTGATGCATATGGAATGATACTAAGTAGAGATTAGACTAGATCATTTAATGGTTATATATCTACTAATTGTTCACACATGTGGTTACCCTAAAAAGGAGTTCCCAATCAGATTAGGATAAAGAGGGAGCCCAAGATAAAGCATATGATCTCCAAGTATAATGAAACCAATGAGAGGGTCAACATGGTTAATTCAAATCTATGTGTTTACACTCTTGACACCCCAAAGGTATGTAAATCTAAAACTTCTCATGCTATGCTTATATTATGGAATTTATACTTTGATGGTGTTAGATGTAAATAAATTATAGAGTAAGAGTGGTATTAATCAATCCCATTGGGATGGAATAAATGCCTCTTACAAACTCCAATTCCCATGCACTAATAATCTTGTAGAATATGAAACACTTATTCTTGAATTACAAATTTTAATCAAACATAAGGTCAATGAAATTTTACTTTTTGGTGATTTTGAACTAGTAGTTAATTAGGTCAAGAGTAAATATCAATGCATATTGTCATACCTTAAGAAGTATAAATTTAGAGTGTGGGACTTAATTGAATGTTTTGATGCTTTCAATATTATGTCAATTCCTAGGGAAAAAAATAAGGCTACTGATGAAATTAATTTAACTGCAACCAACCTTATGCCCAATCAAAATTCCAAGTTACAAATCCTTACCATCGAATTAGTCCCATGTCCCTCAGTGCGAGATAATGTCAACCACCTATAAGTATTTAGTGATGATCAATAAATCATAGACTTCATGACTAGCTCAAGAGTATTTAAGGCTCACATCATTGATGAGGTTAATTAAAATACCTTTGATGATGACAAAGTTGAAGGCAAGATTGATGATAAGGTCATTCAATTGAATGGAAATAAGATCCCCAAAGGAAGGATAGCCTTAGAAAGACTATTTGATTTAGATAAAATGTTTGATGCTATTAAGGTTCCTAAAGTAGATGGGAATGACTAAAATGCAATTAACCTAGGTTCCTAAGGTCAACCTTAGCTGGTGAACATTGGTACAACCTACATAAGCATTTAAACTAAGAGAGCTAAGGATTTTTTGACCAAGTATAAAGATGTAATAACAAGGTCCTATACTAACTTAAAGATATTTTATCCTAGATTCATAACCCACACCATACCTCTAAAGGAAGTTTGCAAGCCTTTTAGATAGAAACAAAGATTAGTCAACCCTATCCTAGAACCAATGCTATACAAAGAGGTCAAGAAGTTACTAGTGGCTAAGATAGTGTTTCCCATTAGACACTCCACTAGGGTAGCTAACTTAATACCAGTAAGGAGTAAAAATAGTGAAATTTGATTGTGTATTGACTTTGGAAAGCTAAATAAAACATCTAAAAAATATAATTATCCCATGTCTTCTCTTGACCAAGTAATCCAAATTGTTTTTCATTCAGCTATGATGTCTTTTCTTGATGGATTTTTAGGGTATAATTAGGTTCTAGTGAACAAGGAAGATATGTGTTTAATATGAAGTTGGAAACTTTACTTACAAGAGGATGCCCTTTGGATTAATTAATCTAGGTGAAACCTTTCAAAGAGTAAGGGATCATGCATTCCAAGGCCTCATAGGTAAGTGCATTATTATATACATGGATAGCCTAACTATTTTTTTAAGAATAGGGAAGACCACATCATACACTTACAACATATATTTGAAAGGTGTAGAAGGTATGCAATTTTTCTCACCCCAAAGAAAATCATATTTTATGTAATTGATGGAAAGATATTATGACATGTCATAACCAAGTAGGGGATCTATATAGACCTAAATAGAGTAAATGCAATATTAAAGATAGAACCCCATAATAGTAGGAATGAATTGAAGTCTTTCTTAAGTAAAATCAACTTTATAATAAAGTTCATTTATGGTTTTTCATAGATTGTGAAGCCATTAAAGGACATGTTGAAGAAATATCTCAAGATCATATGTAATAAGGAGACAAAATCTTTTAATGACATTAAAGAGTCAATTGGAAAAGTTCTTATACTGATAAGTCTAGATTTTACTAAAGATTTATATATTTTTTCCTTTGCCTTTGATCATACAATAACTATTATTCTAACTCACAAGATAGATAAGTGTGATTACCTCATTGATTTCATGAGTACTAACCTTAATAATGTTGAGTTGAGCTATTCTTTGATTGAAGATCAATGATTTTCTTTCATTAAAGAAGTGAATAAATTTAGGCATTATATCCTTAGAAATAAGGTACATGTAATCCTACCAGACCATGCCACTAAACTAATGTTGAGTCAATGTGAAATTGGAGAAAGGAGAGGTCAGTGTATGTATGTCCTTCAAGAATATGATCTAGAGATGAGACTGCCAAGTTGGTAAGATGCCAAAGTTTAATTTTGTTAATTACTAATACTAATAAAAAACTAAGTGTTATGCATTTTGATCAATAAAACTTTCAACTGAATGACTAGTATGATCTCATTTTTTAATCAATGGCTATTGTCTTATAGGATTAAGTAGAGAGAAAAAGAGAGATTTAAGGCTCAAGTCAGCCCATTTATTGATCAAGGATGGATAATTGCATAGAAATAAATTTGAAGGCATATACCTAAGGTATGTTTCCAAGGAAGAGGCAACTAACATCTTGAGCACTTTCCATGAGAATCTAGGAAGTGTACATCCACCTAAAAGGACTAAAACCCACAAGGTCCTTAGAACTGGTTACTACTAGCCTACTATCTTCAAGGATTCTCACAACTATGTGAGATAATGTTACTCATGTCAAGTATTCAACACCAAAGAACCCATGGCAACCATGTCATTAAATCTAATCATGATTGACAAGCCTTTTACCCAATGGGGACTTGATTATATGGGGGTTATCAACCCTAATTGCTCATATGGTCACAAGTATGTTCTAAATTCCACTAATTGCTACACAAGATGGATTGAAGTAGTCACAACCAAGAAGTGTAGGACTGAATAAGTGATAAAATTATTAGAAGAAACATATTCACAAGGTTTGACACACTAGTATCTCTAGTCTATGATAATGGATCTGATTTTGTATCGATTGAAATGATTGAGTGGGCATATAACAACAATATTATTCTCAATTTCTCATCAAACCATTACCCTCAAGGTAATGGAGTGTCAAAATAAAAAAATAAGAACTTGATGAAATCCATAAATAATTTTGTAGCTGATAAAACAAGAACATGACATAAGCTACTTAAGTATGCCCTTTGGGAAGATAAAACTAGAGTCAAGTAAGCTCTCAAGGCATCACCATTATTTATGGTATATGGTCAAGAACCTATATTTCCAATAAAACTCAATATTACAACATATAGGTTCATGCAATAATACATGGAAGAGGATCAATAATTTTAAATTTCAAGATTGCTTGACATCATTTAGATGGAGGATGTAAGAGAGGAGGATTTTGCCAATTTTAGCAAATATCAAACCACAGTGAAAAGGTGGTTTGACAAATGATAGAATATAAAGGTTTTTATATAAGGAGATTTAGTTATTCTTTAGGATAAGGCCTCAAAACCAAAATGAAGACATGGAAATTTCACATCTCTATGGATTGGCCCATATCAGATTATTGAGTCCCTACGAGATAACACCTTTAAACTAAAATACTTGCAAGGAGAAGAGTTCACATTACCAACCAATGGGCAATACTCAAATCATTACTTCTCTATTTTACCACTTGAAATATTAATGAAATGAATTTTAATACTAGTTAGAGTTAGTGTAGGTAAGCTAGATTAGTTTCCTTCATGTTCTCTACTTCTTATCCCTTATTTGTACATAGTGTGTGTATATATATTTGTTTTCTTGTTTCCTTTGATTTCTTTTTGGTGTGTTTCCTTTTATCTACTTTGATCATTACTTCAAATAAGTATGTTCCAAATAGCCCTTATCTCAAAATTCATATGATTTCTTAGGAAACCCCATAGTTTAGGAATCCAAGTATGGCCCCTCAGCATTGGTTGATTATGGATTTTTGAAATGTGAGCCTAAAGTTATATTTTAGAGGAACTAGTAAGGACTAATAAGTAGGTTAATTATTCTTTGAGATTTTAGGTGTTGTTTTTATCTAAGTTTGGTTCTAAGAAGAATCACACATATAGGGTGAAAGCTTGAATTAATATGATAAAGTCATGTTTGAACTTTAAAAACATTAATTACCTGGGATAAAGTTTATAACCAAGGATGGTTGTTTGGAGATCAAACATTTGACCAAATCCTAAAACCTAGCTAATATAATTCCCAACCTTTTCTAGAAAGTCAAAATATATAAAAATAAAAAAAATATGAAATTATTGTAAAATTAAAAAACTTTTTAAGAAAAGGTGATTCTAGTAATCTCCAATGGGGCCATGGATGCCTGGATGGTAGTAGAAAAAAGCCTTGGGTGGAGCCAAAGGTATCTCCATCAGGGCTATGGATGTCTGGATGGAATTAGAGAAATTACCAAACCTTCCCTAAGCTAAATCATGATTCTTAATGATCATACAAATATGTTTTAAGTCAATGTTAATGGTCAAGGTCATGAGTCTAGAAGATGTTCTCTAAATCTAATGGCAATCAGTAAGTGGAATCAAAATACACACATATCATGGCTATGTTTTGATGTTTTATCCTAATTCTATATGTGCAAGACTTGTTTTAACCATGAATTAATCTTAATAATGGTCCCTAATCAAGTGGAATAAGTAACCTAATTATTACTCTAAACCAATGTCTCTAAATTCTAACATATTTCTATGTTCTCTTAGAAGCTACCATTTATTGTGGTCAACATACCCCTATTTCTAAAAAATGGGGACCCTTATTTTAAATTATGTAAATTTGTACCTTAAAGTTGAAAAATCACTTGATCAAAGTATCACTAACTTGTTTTTGCATTTTCTTTATCTAAAAATCATCCACACATGGTTCTCATTTGGATTAATTGACATATTTTCATATGATTATTGTTTTACCCCTTCTAATGTTTCTAATGATTGTTGCCTATGTTTCTATAATGTAGTTTCAATGGAATCTAATTTGGGAATGAACATTATTAGGGTTTTGTGCTTAAATGATAAATTGATCTCTTACTATCCTTTGGTTTGTCAAAGATTAATTCAATCTATTTTAAGTCATGTTAAAACCCTAGTCTAATATTTTAACCTAGGTCCCTTTTCAATTGAAATAAAATTTATGTAAGGGGAATTTATGAAAGAATAATTAATTGAACCATATATTTAGTTTAGTTTTTATCCTAAGTCTTACTCATGTTTATCAACATGACCAAGCTGTAGTCTAAAAATTCATACTTGGTCCTTTATGTCCTGATCCCCCCTTTGCTCCTTTTATCTCCACACGGTCTAAGTAATGAAGGGTACCTTTTATTATGTTCCAAGCTTATCCTAAAGACTTATCATAAATTTCTAATTGTATTTATTAATATAATGAAAACCCTAGGATGAAACTTTATGACATAGCTTTTATTATTTACAGGGTCCCTTGTATAATGTTTTAGAGCTTATCCTAAAAAAATTATCCTAAGGTTTTATGATGTTTATAAACATAAATAAAGCCTTATTATAAAATATTTTAACCTAAGTTCTTTATGCTCCTTAATCATAACTTAGTTTTATTTTATTATTCATAGGATCAATGATACACATTTACTCAAGCAAGATTAATCTAATGATGCATGAAAAGTCAAGATTTTAATTGGGCCCCAAAATAAGTGAGAAGGTGATAAGTGTCACCATTATGATAATTATACCAAATATCCAATGGTATGTAGTAAAAGATGATCTGATGGAGCATGATTGATTAGTTGAAGATGATTTGATGATGCAAGATCAATGTTGACAATTCAAAGACCCTAATTTAAGCAAGAAGGTGACAAGTGTCACAAATTATATTAAGTAACATTGAGAAGCCAATGGAATTCCATCCCCAATATTGAAATATAATAGAACATGTTGATTTGGGTAAACAAGATCTAACAATGTGTGATGAAAGGTGAAAAGCCAAAATCCTTAGGAATTAATGTGGATATGCCAAGTGGTATAATTATAAGCCACAAATTAAATATTTATCATCTTTAAAATATAAATGGTATGTAGATGAGCATACACATTCTAATTAATGTTCTATGAAGTAGGAGACATGATCCAATTGGTTAAGATCGATAGAGCACATTCACCTAGGCAAGGATGATCTGATGGTATGAGATCAACATTGACATTTCAATAAAGATCAAGATAAATGTGTAAGTGACAAGTGTCGAAATCATGTGTAATATAAAAAGTAACCAATGGCATTCAATTTATTAGATCTATATCAATGAACTATGTTGATCCATGCAAATACATCTGACAGTATGAGATAAAGAAAAATTTGTAAAGGGCCTTGAACCAATTAAATATTAACACATGTCCAAAAGAGACAAAAGGTCATATTTTAAAACATGCCACAATGATGCCACATCTGACCCACTTAAGCATAACACACCAAGTTGAATATTTTATGGACTTGCGAAATTAAAAAGTATAAATACACAATCCAATTGAGATCTAAGTTGTAAATTGAACTAGCTACCACCATTAAATTATTAAGAAGACATTAAAAAAATCCATAGTAAGTGAAAAAACCCTAGTTCAACCTTGTGCTCATTCTAATCAAGTTGAGGGAGAGTAGATTTTCATTTATGTAAGGATAATTTGATCCAAAATTGAATTTTAGACCACTAGTGAGTAATTTAAAAAATTCATAGCCATGGTAGCCTAAAAAGGTGTTTCAAAGGAACATGTGGATCTTTATTTGACTTCATGGAGTATTTTTAATGACACATAATTTTATGCCACAACTCTAAACATAGAGGACAAAAATTGGTCAAGATTGTTTTGGACCATTAAGAACCAACAACCCATCACAAAAGAGGAGGAAAACAAGGTGTCTGAGAGGAGTCTCTACTATGACATAGTCACCATTCAGATGATAGGACTACATTATGCAATAGCTAAACCCTAGGTACTACATTGCATAGACATCCTTGCTCTAATTTTTAAAGATGGCAAAATAGATAAGGACATGATTGTTCATGAATGTAGTTTCAGGAAGATTACTTAAATTTATCCTATAGTTTTTTAAAATTATTAAAATTTTCCTAAACCCCAAGTAGACACAACCACAATCAACAATTGGGCCAAAGATAACAATTTTAAGATCATCCTTTTCCTATGGCTACTTATGAAAACCAAGTGTTTTTTGACTTCAATAATAACATCCCCATTGGTCAATTTAGACCTGGAATAAGAATGATCATGACAATGGTGAATATATTCTATGGAAATTCATATAATACATATGCAGATATACTTTGGTACCCTTAATTTATTCCATGGTTGAGAAACAAGTCACCCCTCCTCTTGGTGAAATAATCAATACGTGTTTGAGTATGTAGTTTTATACAATTAAGAAGATGAGTATGGATCAATTATACATGATTCCATATCTTTTGGATGCCCTCATTTCCATAATAAATATCCCTTACCTTAGGGAATGGTCACTTGATAAGACACAAACTATATCACAATATTACTCTAAGTTACATATCTTTAAGTGCAAGGATTACATTCAATTCATATGCGATTGTGTCTATCCTACCCTTAATGAGGCCATCACATAGAGCCAAATAATGAGATTTAAGCCCATAATAAAGAAAAATGTTGAATCCATAGGGGATATATGGATATATTCTGATTGTACAAACATTATGCTTGAGGGAACCTAATGCACTCCCCTCAAATTACTAGTCCATATGATAAATAAGCTTACAGAGCAAGAAATAGTTTACCAAATGTGGGATAGAATAAATGGTCTTTATAAGACCAAAATGAAGGGACTACTTCACAACCTCCCCATAACCATTGGTATAATTATATTTTCATCATAAGACAATATTGAGGCCACTTCCAAACATAAAACCTCCTTAAATCTTAAAATTGATGAGCTAAGGTAGTGGGATCCCCATGAAAAGGTTAAGGAGAATTTGAAGGCCAAAGGAATGAACATACCTTATGATCACTAGCCTATTATTTTTGACCCCATATACACAAATTACTCTTCATTATCCAAGGTCATCATTAGATTGAAAAGGAACAACATCAATCCCAAATCTAAGATGTAAAGGGAGCAAAAGGGAGATGATGATAGATGGTAGTTAGGGCTAAGGTAGTATTATTTGCTAAGTGGTACACCTTTTATACCTCCACCAACCCAAATAAAAATAAAGTTCATACCTAAGGCACAAACTGAGTAAAGTCTAGATGAGAGAAGGCCTAATGAAATTTCATCTTCTTCAGCCTAAGTAGAGAAACAAGGATCACTAGTGGAAGAAGTTCACATAGTAGCATTGGACCCTAATGAGACCATTCAAGATGCCCTAAAAATTTTATGATTATCCTATTAGTATAAAGATGAAGGCATGGAGGAAACCAAGTAAGATAAGGGAAAGGAAGTGTTTGATCTAGTTCTTATAGACCTGTCCTAAAAGAAAATCTGAATTGGCCATTGTCCCAGTGAAGGCAAAGAAGCCCACGGTGAATTTCACTCCTCTTTTGAGTTAAGTTAACCTCTTTAGTGAATAAAAATTAATTCATGGTCCAAATATTATAAAATGGTTCATCTATTGAAATTTCCAAAAGGTACCAAGTGCATAATATCTATGGGCTATGATGAAGGCCATCAATATCCTAGTTCATAAAGAAGTCAAGCCATGGATCCTATCTCTACAGAAGGAAAATAAAAGGAGGATAACTAATCTAAGAGAATCAAGTGGAACATTTATGGTGACCCCAGATCTAAAGGTGATATAATCTTTAGTTGGTTTCAATTTTGACCCAACAACTTTGAGTTTATAAAGGGTAACTAAGAAGAGGACCATGGTTGGTGTAGAGGAGTTCACTTTCCCAAAAGTGGAACCTTTTGTTGGATTAACTCCAGTTGGAAGATAAAATCTTGGAAAGGACCCGATATTTGAAGAAAATGTTCTTGAAATGGCTTAGGCTTAGTTAGATCAATTGAAAATAGTGATCAAGGACATCTTGTAAAAAAACAATAATTTAAAAGAATAAGCCATCTTGTCAATCCAAGAAGATAGATTTGGGTAATTTAAGGACATCATGGTTGATTTTTTAAATTATTTAATGTTAGTAAAGGCTAGGTAGGATACAATAAATTAAAAAACACTATGGTTACAAACCAAGTTAGCCAACAGTAGGCTTTGAGCTACCAAGTGAGGGATTTAATCAAACTCTTGACTAAAAATCAAATCCTTGAGTTTAGGATAGTTAGCCTAGCCCACCTAAATATGGCTATGGCTATATTAATTGATAAGATCAAGGCCTTAAGTAGCTGGTATAAATATATGAAGGATATTTCTAAAGACCTCAAATAACAATAGGGTAATATATTACACATTTTTCATAGCTTAATCAAAGATCCCACCACCCTTAGTCTACTAAGCCTTATCATTGAAGAGGAGTTAAATTATATAACTACCCAATTCATGTATTAAGTGAGGAATAAAGGAAAAGGGAAAATAGGGGCTGATAACAAGAAGATCATGGGCCTACTTTTATCATCAGAGGAAAATATAAGAGATATCAGGAGCATCAAAAAATCTTTAGAAAGGGATGAGAGGGATCTCAAGGGCCTAAAAGATGAAAAAGTAATTGTTTATAAGACCTATCATTGATCTCTAATTGATTAATGAACACCATTATATAATGAAGATCTTGTAGGGAAGTATAAGATTGCATTGGCATAATTCTCTAAAAGTCAAGCCAGTTGACTTAAGATATTCTATTAAATAAAGACATTGTATATTTTTGAAAATAGAAGATTCTTTTTGTAAAGGCATATGTAACATGTAAAAAGCATTGCCTATAGGTTAGTCATTTTTATAATGTCTAAAAGGTTCTCAAAGAACTATAAAAGAATTTTTATCTTTAATATTTGACATGACTAACTGGCATACCTCATGAATGGTATATCTAAAGAGGTATTGTTAGTTGTAGAGGAGAGAGAGTTTTTGGAGCCAAAACTATTTTGTAACTTTTGATCAAATTAATATAAAGGAAAGAGTTCTACAAAGTTTTTCCACATTTTCTTGTGTGAATTACTATCATGGTTTCTATCTTATTTGTCTGGTCTCATTTTCAAATTTGAATGGTTATTTTGAATTTTAGATGTGTATCTTTAAATATAGAGTTGTTAATTTGTGTTAATGTTAGATTAGTTGAAAGTTGTTAGGTTTAATTCACTTTCTTTACTCTTGTTTCATCTAGGCTAATGATATTTTATTTTACGGGTGAAATTCTTAAAGTAAATCTTGTTCATATTTACATATTTTCATACTTTCCTTAGTTGTTTTCCTAATGTGTGATAGCATTTGAGCTTGTGCCACTTCAAAGTACACATTGGTTAAATACATGTCTAGATGAAATTGGAACTTTGTCATAATATTTGAAATAGAAATCAACAACACCTCTCTTTTTTGTCTTACCCTTCCTTTTTCTCCATTTTATCAATTAACCTTAGATTAGCTTCATTATGAATACTCATATTAGTTTGGATTTATACTTAGGTTTAAGTATAATTCACTTTAAATAGCACAGATCATGTTCAAAATCAAAGATCAATTATTGAGCCATGGTGGCTCCCAACTACCAACTAATATAAATTTGTGAAATAGTCACTTGTTCTACCTCTATTCTACCAAATATAAGAGGATTATCATAACCCATAACTCATGCAATGGATTCTCTGAATTCAGAAATGAGTAGTGTTTCTTAAACACAAAGAACTACCTATGATATAATTTCAATCAACACATCAAAACATAAGTATTAGCTAGAAATAATTTCTTTAAACATAGTTTAGAAATGTGGGAACCAAATTCTACTCCAACATATGACATACTAAGATACTTTATTTATAAATACCATCAACGTGTGTGTTTTAAGTGATTAATATATTTTATACTTTTACAATCCTTTAGATATGCTCAAATGATTGGAACTTTTGAGGGAGGAATATTTAACAACTTGGCTTAAGGGGGAAATAGAATGGACATTTATTTACTACCAGCCAAGTATCTATATCCCTAATAAAGATACCTTTGGTCTCCCTCAAGATGTTTATCCATTGCCAACTAGGCTAGAAATCTCATGGTGGAGGTTGCTCAAATCATCATTTTGAGGATCTAAGGATTTCACATGTTATTTTCATTCTTTTTTCTTTTCTTCCTATTTTGAAAAAGGGAGTTTTCTATTCATTATGTTGAGGGTTAGGGGCCAAGTCATGGGTTCAGGAAAGTTTAGAAAGTTCATTGATTATTTGGGATAAATCACAAATGATAGTGGTTTATGGTTTTTTTAAATTTATGTTGAGCTCATTTGATTTATTTAAATAAATAAATGAATGTCTATAAATCCATTTGTTTAATTAAGAATCATAGGCCAAAACAATTTTGAAAATGAAAAATAAATACAACTCACACATAATGTTTGATCAATCTTTTCAATAAGGATTTATAATGTCGTTGATACTATATTCCCACATGTAGACCATTTATTTCATTAAGAAGTGATTAATCTAGGTAACCCTTAAGGGAAAATAAGATAATTCATCTTAAAATAAATAGGATGAGTATGAACTCAATGTGAAGAAAAAAATCAAGGAAAATAATTAGAAAGCAAACTGAGCTAACAAAATGGGATAAAAAATGGAAGTTAATTACATGGATTTTCAAGAAATAACATGCCTAAAAATTAGTTAGACACCAATGAGTAGAATTTTGAGAAGCCTAAGGGGGAAATACACATTCACACATGGTTACCCTTAGTGACTAGAGATTAACTCGCATAGAATTTATTAATGTTATTTCAAAAATTTATTAAGCCAAGTAAAGTTAGATAATTTATTTATGTACTTGCAATTATTAAAAAAAAAAGCAATGGGAATAATTTGAAGATATTACCTTGGGTCTACATATAAATTTTTTGAAGAAGAGAAAACCCAAACACTAATACATACTAATATAGTTTTACTACTCAACCTAGGTGAGAATTTTCATTTATTTCCTTAGATGAGGACATTATGGGATATTCCTCTAGTTAGAATAGATGCTTTTACAATCATTTTGGTTGTCATATTTTTATTTTTGACTTCATCATTAGTCATCAGGATGGATGACCTAGCTATAAATCTACCTAGAAATGAGAACTCTTCAAATAAATATCTTAACTTGGTTTAACCTTGCATTTATTTTAGCATGAGTTAATTATTTAGCAAGGAGATACCAAGATGAACTATAGACATGAAATAGGAACAATGCTATAGACAAGGCACACCTGAAGGAAAAAAATAAAGGAACTAGGAGAGAAAAGTAAACACACAACCAAATTAAAACTACTTTAATGCTAAAATAGAAAATAATAAATCAATTAAGAAATCAAATAAAAAATAAGGATACAAAATTATTATGTACATTATACATTACCAAAATAGTTGAGTGATTATTATGAAGATATAGTGGAAGGGATAATTGAGAAGTAATGTTTCAAGAAATTCTGATTCACTGGTAATGAAAGATCATTCCCTTATATATCCTTAAGGTATAAATAATTATACCCTAGGAACTCATCTCTTTGGCATGGTCCAATCTAAAGTGGATACAAATTAGAATGTTGACCCTTATTTCCATGGGATTCATCCCATAGTAGCTCTAGATATGAAATCCTAAAGGAATTCACCTAAAATTTATTTTCAAATGCTTAATAAAATTTAATAAGATTCATCTCAAGAATATTTTAATTATAAAATGTCTAAAAGCCTTTCATTTATCATTTTATTGTGTTCCATGTATTGTAACACAAACTTTTATGTGGGTAGATTGAGCATGATTAGTTGAACTAGCTCTATTCTATAGACTAATAGACATATAAAGATCTTAAGTGATTGCTTATGTCTATTGTAGTCATCCCAAAGGGAAAACTTTAGTATAAAATGCCACTCTTGAGCATTCTTATTTGTATAATCTTTGATGGCCTCAATCAAGTTTTTATTTATGGATTTATTTAATCTATTCCCTTATAGGTAGTAATTGGATCATAATCTTAAAATGATCCCATTGTCATATTACCACTTAGTGAATTTTGTGGGTTTAAATGTAGGATTGTTGTCATAAACTAACTAGACAAGGGTCCCAAACTAAATGCTCATATTTATCTCCATGAATTAGATCACCTAATTTATAGTTTTATTATTTGTCACCATTGCTTTTATCCATCTCTTGCAATAGTTTTTGGTAATGAGTACAAACTTGTGCTTTTTTGAGGTGTTAGGATTAATGACTCCTATGAAATACATCCCCCATTGGGAAAATGGTGTCCCATAGATGACTGGATGTAGAAACATTATACCATGGATTTATATTTTAACAAGCAAATGGACTTATTTGAATTTGGTAGGATAATAGTATCTTAATTAAAGTGTCTTATGTGCCATTTTATTCTCTATAGGATGACAAAATCCTAACTTCTCATGGAAAGTAACAATGATTTCCTTGGCTTCATCTTTTGGCATGCATCTAAGGTACATGCCTTCATAATTTTTCATAAATATAACTATTTTATTTACCATATATTATGCCAATTTCTATTTGAGAGCTCTTTTTTGTGTTTGATGGAGTCCAAAAGGTGGGATCCCATAGATAAGGTAATGGACAAATGGTGTGTACCAATCCTACTACAACACTTATTATTAGTTTACTTAATGCATAATGATCCTTGGATTGATCTCAATTGTCAAATTAGTAATATATTATCATTTTACCAACTTGGTAGGTTTCATATCCAAGTCATAATCTTGTAGCTTAGTCATCCATCTACCTATATTCTCTTCTAGTTTGTTCTAGCCTAACATTTTCTTGATAGTTGGGTCTAGAACAAGTACATGCACTTTATTCCTAATAATAGCGTGCCTAATTTTTGTCACAAATTTGACCAAAACATAAGTGTGTTTATTTAAAATATAGTATCTCAATTATGTATCTTTTAGATTGTTTCTTATGAATGCAACAAGGTCTTCTTCTCCATCAAATCTTTGTGTAGGTAGGTGAAAATGGTGTGTTTAGATGTAAAAGGATAAATTTAGAATTATATTGCATAATATTAACTAATTAGCACTAGTGATGTAATGATTTCATCCTTTATGTCTTTAAATTATTTATTTGACTCAACATGCTACTAGATTTTAGAGTTTTGTTTCAACATAGCATTTAGAGGCTTCACAATTTTAGCAAATCCAGAAATGAACATGAAAACAAAATCAATTTTTCCAAATAAGGATTTTAGTTACTTTTTACTATTAGGTTGAGAGAATCTATAAATCACTTCAACTCTTTTAGGGTCAATATCAATACCTTTCTTTGTGGTGATATGATTGAGAATCTTACCTTCAGTTACAGTAAACACACTATTTATGGGCTCAAGAAAATACCATATCTATTTCATATTTTTAACACTTTATACACATGGTATATGTGATCTAACCTATATTTTAAAAATACAATTAAATCATCCATCTAAATTACTATGCATTTAGAAATTAAACTTTCAAAATCAAAATCCATTGTTATTTAGAATGTCACTCCAACATTTATTAATCCAAATGGAATTATCTTGTAGGAAAATGTGAACCTTTTCATTCTAATGTAATTCTAGATCAATCCTCATAATTCAATAAAAATTTGTTAGACCCTGAGAATCCATCCAATAAGGAAATCATATAGGATCTATTGACCATTTGGATCACTTCATCAAGGGAAGGCAATGGATATTTATATTTATCTTAAACTCTATTCAAAATTTGGAAGTTTATGCATAGTCTAATTTTTCTAGTTTTATTATGGATACATACTAAGTTTTCCACCTAGGTGAAATGGTGAAATGGGAAGATTATTCCATCAAAAAATATCTTGTAAAATTCCTTTCATATTAATAGATCAAGGATTGGAATCATAGGGCTCTACTTTTTATCAAAGTGGTCTTTGGTCCAGCTTAAGGGGGATAGTGTGATTGATCAAATTTGGGTTGAATACTTCGAGGTATTTATAGGACCAATAAATCATATATATATATATATATATATATATATATATATATATAACTCAAAAAAAAAAAATTCTAAGTTGATTTATTTACATGTTCATCCAATTAGGACCTATGTTGATATTTTGAGGTCTTTCCAAGGAACCAAGGTTAATGGTTCGACACTTGTGGTTTGTAAAATTAGGTTTATTAATTTAGGGCATAGTGATGAATGTGTCAAATTAATTTTATATAGATATCATCCCATTTAGGATTAAATTCCATTTTATATTGAAAAAAAGTCTTTTTTGAGTTCAACTTGAGGATTATCTCTTTCCTCTTCATCTATTATTTGGGATTTAAATGCCTGAACATTGTTAAATAATTAAACAATTTTCTAGTCATCCTAAAAGGCTTAGAAGTTCATGACATTATATATAATAGAGGGATGAAGGAATAATTCCATAGTGAATTATTTCAACTAAATATCATCTAAAGTGGGTAAATTTATAGCTCAGGATGCTAATAATTCATCAATAAGATTTTATTCTATAGGAATAGGGATGATGTTGAATACATCAAACATTTCAATTAAATCCCATTATATATGATTATATTTTATAAGTTACGATAATTTGAAATGGAATTTAATTTTTACCTGGTTCACAAGATTAGATTCATTGAATACTTTTAACTCTTTTGATTTATGTCTTAATGCAAATTATAGTCCCAAAACTAATGCTTCATATTCTACTAAACTATTAGTGTAGGGAAATTTCAATATGTAAGTAGATAAATGTTTCTTATCTTAGGGATAAATAAATAGCACTCCATCTCTAAAACCTTGTTTAGAGTAGGATCATCCACATACAATAATTATAGCCTAGGAAATTCAAAGTTGATATCAATCTTGTTTATATTAGGCTTTGTTTCCAAAGCATAGACCCCTAAAATAGAATTTACTACATTTGATTTTTCCTTGATAGACTTATATTTTATGATCATGTGATTCATAATTGTCTCTCTATCCATTCTTATTTGATTGGAAATATCCCTCTAAGGTAGACACACATGAGATGAGTTAGTGTCCATGTATCCATTCATAGATTTAGACTAATCTCTTCTAAGTAGCATTCCATATGCTTCAAGGATGCCTAAGAATTGTATTTATATGAATTATTGGATCTTAGATTATAAATTAAATTTCATTTTTATATTAAGTAATTCACCTACTACTCTAATCTTAGACATGTCTAGTTAGACTACAACTTTGTTTGCCCAGATGGGGACCAAACCTAATTTTTAAAAATTGTCTATTGGAATTACATTTACTAAGGACCCTAAATCTAATAGGAAATTACGTATGTTTTTCTTGAATAAGCATGTATTTATGAGAAAGGGAGGTACTTCAGTATTTTTTTTATCGATAAACACATTAATATGAGCTATTTTTTTGCTTGGGTTGGACCAGTTTTTAGTAAGTGACCTAAGAAAAATGTCACATTGCTCAGTGATTTGATCAAGATCATGAAACATGATGTTCTCTTTGATATATTTCATATCTTCCAAAATAATATATCATATTTTTCCTTGAGATGGCTAATTATGTGCATGGGTTTTGGGTTTATTAGTCTTTGGAGTTAGAGGGTCATTCCTAGCTTTAGGATCAGGTGGACTTGAGCCATTGTTTAGAGGAGTTTAGGTAGTGACGGGTCAATGATTATATGCCAATTATTAAGGGTATAATCTATTCTTTGAAATTGTTACAAAGCATGCACTTCATTAGCACTTTCTTCTAATTAATTCTCTTATTTTCTATGGAACTCCATGGTTTTTAACACCATGAATGTGTTAGGTGGCATAATACCATTAGATGATCTAGGTTGGTTTGGTACTACCTCATACTTTTCCATTCAACTTTTTAAAATGTCAAAGGCACGAAAAAATTCACTACAATCAAGCTCTCTGTATTAGGTTGTGGTATGCACATGGAACCAATTAAGAAGGGATATTTCATAAATGTTGATTTTACATAGTTTTTAAAGATAAGGCTCTGGTAGATTATGGGGATGATTAAAATTTATATTTTGTATATAATAAGTGAAATTATTTAAAATATCAACACCAGAGCTACCCTTTTGCCTTTGCAAACCAAGGAAGACATTACTTAATATTTGTACCATTCATTGGATGGCATCCAAATAATTTTTATATAATATTTTGAAATGGTTTGGGTATTTTTAGTAGTTTATAACATCATTGGGTTTTGTAATTGGGGAAAAATATCATTCACTAATAAAACCCAAGTGATGATTTGGATCAACTTGTCTCATTGGGAGCACATTCATTATAGGTAATAGTTGAGGCATAAGAACATTCTGGTTAGCATTAGGAATAAATTTCAATGCAAGTATGTTAGGTAATTTAATAGGGATATAAGACATCATTTTGACTTGTGGATTGATTTGTATATCAACCTTGATAGATTAAACATATGCCAAAGGTAGGGTTACTACCACATGGTCTCATATTAAGAACATTACAATCCATGGGTCCAACATATTTTTATACACCTCTAATGCTAGATGAGTCTCAAGTTTATAGAGATGGATGAATCATCTATAAATATTATAAAAATAGGCATTTAAATTCCTAATGGGATAATTGGGATCTAATTTAATGCATGCACAAAATTAAAAAAGGATGCTTGGATCTATAACTTACCCAAATTGGGATAAGAAAGTACTACTAAACTGATCCTAACTTATGATGGAATCCTCAATAAGGTTTAGAGACCAATAATATGACACTTCCATGAGTGTGAATGGGAACAATCTATAATCCATGTCTTCATGCTCAAAATTGAGGAGTCTTGGAGTCATTTTATATGATGTTACATGTTATTATATAGTCCTTCCTATACTAGGAGTGATTCTTGGAAAATATATCTCTAGATTCCTAGGTAAGTCATGGACAACCCTAATTATATTTATGGCCAACCTAGAAAGCCAAACCATAGATAACACCATGGGTATATGCTAATTCTAGTTTATTTCATAGGTTGATCCAATAGGGATAATTAAAGTATTAGATCTATCTCTAGAATTTTGAGCTCTTCTATAGATTTGTAATGGTGAGATAAAAAATATAACATGGATAGATTATGAATAGGTAATGTACACACTAGGATCCATCTTAATTCACCATGCACAACTCAGCCACAACTACCCTTCTTGAGCCAATTGATGTGTGTGTTTAGACTTATAATAGGATGCAAAATTATAAATAGAAATAATTGAAACAAAATTTAGTGAAGTAAAAAATCATGAAACAATTCTTATGCAATTATTAATAACTTTTAGTAGTTTACAATTATTATTATAATTAATAAAAGTTAAACTATAACCCAAATATCCATACTTCTATTGCCAACTATTGTCGGTGTGATTAAAGAACACAATAATGGATAAAATTTAAAGGAGGCATATCAAGACTCAATCCAAAAAATATTCCTTTTACTATTATATTCTTACTAATAAATACTCTTTATAGGAGGCCTTCTTTCTAGTGCTAGCTATTTTTTGCCCCAAAATCCTATTTGGAAAGCACTCATAAGGTTGAGTTATCCATAGAAAAAAGTGGGGACAATGTATGGGATATGGATATCCCCTTATTATTTTTAAGTTTGATGTTGGTTTGATCCAAGAACTAAGTAATTTAATCTATTTTACTCAAATAATAAATTATTACCACTAGAGGCTTAATGTCTACTTGATAAATTATTGAAATTATTATTAGTTGATTGGACTTAAATGTTAATTGATATTGAGGCCAACTTTACCAATATCTAAAATAGTGGAGAGTGTTTCAATTCTAAAATTAAAATAAAAAATTAGCAAAAGGGAGCATAAAATGATATCTATAATAAATAAAAAGCTAATGCTTGAGAATTGAAGCATGATATGTTATAATTATACCACTATTTTCTTGCTTTAGGAATTACACAAACATTTAACCACCGAGTGGTAAGATTAAAAGGGACATCAATATGAATATTATTATTGGAGGTCATTCATAGAATATAAATATTCAAAATATTTATATTAATTACACACAAGTTTTTCAAAACACTTTATAACTAAAATCAAATAAAGCATGGATTACTCACAAGGAAACTCATAAGAACACACAAGGAATTATATTATAATATGGAGAATATAATTATTAGAAAGTTATAAATGATGTCATGGTGATGTCATATAAGTGTACAAGTGAGTGGATGAAGTGCCTTGATAGTCTAAGTGATAATGACAAAGTGTGTAATGTGCTTGTCCTGGTATGTTTGAAGGAGGCTTAGTTTATCTTCAGTTTTGACATGGCTAGATATGTTCAAGGATGAGTATGAAGTATTGAGAATGTGAAAGGGGTCATATAAGAGGTTTTATATGATTTGTGTGATTTTTTACATGATTTTAATTCAACTAGTTCATCATTATTCTCATCTAGACATTTTGGGTCCAATGGAAGAAAATTTGAGTAGGCAGTTTGATGACATCATAGTTACAATGTGTGGATGAGTTAGGGGGAGTTAGTCATATGGTTGTGATAAAATTATTCCCTAGATTATATGAAAAAAGTATAAAATATAAATATGAAGTGTGAAAAAAGATATGTAAGTGTAAATTTGGGCTCTTAGGTATTTTGACAGTGTTTTCCCATACTTAGCCAAATTTACAATGTGGCAAAAAAATCTGAGTAGGTATTTTGATGGTGTCATATCTCACACATGTGGCCATTTTAGGAGAAGGTGATCATATGGGTTTGTTAAATTTTGTGCTTAATTAATTTTTTATAACTTTTAGGTCAATATATAAAGTGAGGCAAAATCTATGCATGCGAAAATTAGGTCTTTCTTGACATAGTTGGGTCTGTGAATAGATAAATCTGAGGAGGAATTTTAATGTCATTATATCTCACATGAGTGATGGTTATAGAAGAATATATTTATATGGTTTTATTATCCTATGTGAGGATATAATATGTTCAAATTTTCATAAATTTTACTTTAGAGAAGAAAAAGATATGAAGGTGCAAAGTTGACCTTATAGATAGACTGCAAAGGTCCCCATACTTAGTCTATTTTTCACAATGTTAAAGATTAGGACTAGATGAAAAATGATGGATCATGGGATATCATACATTGATGATATATGGTTTATATAAATTCAAATATGTCAAAGTGTTCATTATTTAATGAAGTTAAAGATCGAGCATCTTTTAACATCCAATGACTCATGAGCATTTATACAGATCAAGATCAATGGTGTGTTTTGATTTGAATGAGGACAAGTACTCAATGTTTAATAATATAAGTACTCATAAGTAATTAAAGGGTTATAATTTTCATAATAATAGCATTATAAGTAAGATAAAATGATGATATCTATAATATAAAGACCTAGTTGATCCACATAGTTTGATGGTACATGATGAGTTAATATTGCAAGATTACACAAGATGAGGTCAACAGTTTGAGGTTTAGCATTTGGCAGTGGTGCACTATGATTTAAAGGTATAGATATGTAAAATAATATCAATGGTTCATGATTGATATAAATTAGTAAGGACACAAGATGCAAGCATAGTGTTCAATGTTTAGCTATGAGTATTTGAATTTAATAAAGGAAAGACTAGTGTTTGGTTTTTGAGCCATAACTTTCAATATAAGCAAAATTTGGCCATGTAGTAAAAAGAGAATTTTTAGATGAATACAAGATACATATAGAAACATAAATTTAAAGGTATTAATGTATATAAAAATAAATATGTTGTGCTCCAAATTTGACTTTGTGTTTGATTATGTTCTGCAAGTAACCTAAGAAGGGTAATTGAGCTCATTCTGATGTTGTTTTGATATTTAATGATGAATTATCTATTATATAATGTTTTAGGCTCCATTAGAATAATATATGTGCATTATTAAGGTTTTATCAATTATATATAGTAAAAATAAAGGTTTATAAGTTCACAATGTGTTCATTAATGGTGACTGTGTATAAAGAAGTGTTTGAGCTAATTGTGCTTTAGTATAAGAGTGTTTTGGTGACTGTAATCATTTAAAGATGTCCAACAGGTCATGTGTAATGGGTCCATGAATTTAGAAAGTGTTATTATTTTCTTATTTTTATTTAATAAGTGTCAAATAGGTGAATGGGTCATCATAGGACCTAAAAGGTGACTTAGGCCTATTTGAAAGTGTGTTGTGCTTAAGTGTGACCAATGCTAGATGAATTAAGGGTGAATTCATGTTTTTTGGATGATAATAAATATTTTAATATTCATAATCACGATTAATCTATAAATGGTGAAACTAAATGTGTTGGGTGCTAGACTTGGAGAGATGAGTGCAAGGTGTAAGTGAGAGTTGTGGAGCTAAGGAGAGGTAGAATGCCTAGTTGATGAGTAGAGAAGATTAAGGAATATGAGTGTGAATTATAGGTCATATTTATGATGTATAAATAGTGATATTGTAGTTTTCATATATGTGAAGAGGTCTGAGTGTGCATATGAGGATAGGTTGAGTGAAGAAAGAGAGAGATTGTGACATGTTTATGTGAGAGGCCTGTATGAGATAAAGAAAGTTTGTGTAGGGGATAGATAATCAGAGATCCATCATCAGTTATTGAATACATAATTTATAAGGTGGTGTTATTCACATCAAAGGAGGGTCTAAACGATTTGATCTTTTATAGGGGCAATTACTCCTTATGAAACAAGTGTTTCACTAAAGGCCTTTGGTCAAGAGGATTTGATCATGGTTTTCTAGTCTAGAAGAGTTGACAAATCTATTATTCATAATTTATTATAAGATAATTAATCCATATGTTATAGGCTTGAGAGTGGTTTTTATTCCCCATCAAGGTTTCCCATAGGAACTATGTGTTATTTGTTTGATCTTTTGTATGCATTGAATGAATGAGCTCTCTTGTTAATCTTACTTGATAAAGTTGGTATATGCTGATTATTTAATAGTTTAAAAGGATTAGAATTATAATTTTAATATCTAGGCTCACTAATTCACCCCCCTTAGTGATTGTAAATCTAAAAAAATGGTATTAGATTTTGTCCTTTGGTAAAGGCTTGATATCTTGAAGGTGATCCAAGGTACAATATGGGTAGTCATTAAGGAGGTTTCTATACTAAGAAAGCACTGATGTTCAATGGATCCAATTATGCATTTTAGAGTGCTAGGATGAGGACATACATTATTTCCCTAGGGTTTGATGTATGACAATCTATTGTGGATGTTTATGTTTCTGCTACTACTCCATCTAGTGTTGTAAATAAGAAGTTTTTAAGAACAATTCCAAGGCAATGAATGCTATCATTTGTGGTCTTTTAGATACTGAATACACCAAGGCAATCCATTATAGATATGATAAAGAGATATGGGACAAAATGTAGATCATTTATGAAAGAGATTTAAAGGTTAAGCTTACTAAGTTTCAGACTCATGGAAGGCAATTTGAAAGTCTCAAATTGAAGGAAGAAGATTTTGTGGCATCCTTTTTATAGAGATTTGATGAGATTTTGAACATCATAAGAGGTCTTGGAAAGAACCTTAAATAGGATACTATATTTTAAAAGTCATTAAGGTCTCTATCCCTTATGTTTGATCCAAACTTTTATACTATAGAAGAAAGTAATGATCTTACTCAATTGAGGATGGATCAATTTCACAACACCCTTATTGCCTATGAGATGAGGAAGAATGATGATATAACACCAAATAAGGAAGAAAAATTCAAGATAGAGATGAAGGAAAATAATAAGTTCCAAGTTAAGAAAACCAATGAGGATGACATTTATGATATAGATAAGGATGAACTAATTGCTTTGATTTCAATAAAATTGAAAATAGGTTTAGGTAAGTATAAGGGTAAACTACCCCTCAAATGCTTTAATTATGAAGTGGTAGGACATTTTGCTAATAATTGCCCTCATAAATATAAGAAGGATGATGATGAATAACATGATCAAGGTCATGATGATGTAAAGAGATCACTTAGGTCTAATAAAAACAAAAAGGGATTTAGAAGATTTTATAACAAGAATAAGTACTTTAAGGATAGGAAGAGTCTCTATACCAAAGAAGATTGCAACTCATCAAATGAGAGTGAAGTGAATGACTCAGAGTATGATCATAAATATTATGTTCCTATTGAATATGAAGATATGTTCATTACTAAGGAAGGAAGTTGATCACATCAAAAGGAGTCTACTTGGAGTGATTTAGATGATTATGAAGATGAGATGGACTATGAGACTATATTGACAAATTCTCTTGAAGAACTAAAGATTGAGAATAAGATAAATAAGAATATGAAAATAAACTTAAGGACTATAAGGAAAAACATAGTGTGTTTGAGGCAATATTGGTTGAAGACTCTAGAGATCATGATGGTGTTGTCATGTTTTGCAATACTAAGTTAGAATCTATGTATGGAAGTATAAGAGCCAAAAAATAAGAATGATCAAGGTATGATTATGAGATTGTGTATTTGAAATATGAATTACAGAAGTCCAAAATCAAGGTGAAATCATTTTTCAAGTTTGATAAAAGTTATAATGATCTGGATGATCTCCTAAAGAGTTAAAAGTTAGCTAGTGATAGATCTAGATTGGGTTTTAATCAAGATCCCAAAGTTACTTTTCAAGTTGACATGAATGTCAATGAGAGAAAATTAGATCAGCCTTTAAAAACCTATCATCTTATGAGGAATGAAGGTGTTGGGATAATGAAGACAAATCAGATCAGATAATGAAATTTCATGAGGTATGCAAATCTTAATGGTTACTACTATACCTGTAATTAGTTTGGGCATAGAGGTAGAGAATGTAGAAGACCTATTGAAAATGAGTTTTCATAGGAATACGATGGGGGTCATTAGTCAAAAGGTGTGAAAAAGGTTGAGTGTTTCAAATGTCTTGATAAGGGAAATTTTTCTAAGCATTATCCAAATAAGGAAAGGCAAGGTAAGTCTTCTTCAAAAAAGAGTAGTTTGTTTCAATTGTCATGACATTAGACATATTGATAGTTTTTTTCTAAAAAAGGTAAGATAAGCTAAGTTTACATCAAGGACTATTATTTTCTAAAGTTGTGAAAATATTGGTCACATTGCTATATTCTACAAGTAACGGTCTACAAATTAGAATAGGTTTAATCAATCTTTTATAGTGCAAGGAAAAAGGCAGGTTAACTCATGGAAGCCAAAGGTGGTAAGTGTGAGTCATGATAAGATTATAGGTCCAAGTAATCTATTTTATATGGTGAAGAATGATTTATAAGTTGAAGATTGCCAAAGGCTCTCATTATTTGTTCTTGTTGAGAATGAAGTGACCAAGCTCAAGGAGAAGACAAAAGTACTGGTTGAGGCTAGTTCTAAGGTAAGTATAGATCCAAATGAACATCCTGATATTGATGAGTAAGTTTTATTCAAATAACATTAATTATCATTGATTAATGATGAATTTCCAAGCTATAAGGAATATTCTTGAAATGAAAAGGTATGTCAAGATTCTATAGTTTTTCCATGTCTTACAAATTCTATCTTAGAAGAGGAGAGTGATATAGAAAGGGAACCAGTTATCATAGTTTAGACTAAGAAGAAGAAGAGCAAGAGAAAAATGTCTTATATATATATAAGAATATTTTAGTGGTTACTAAGGAGATGTGCGATTCTCTTAGATTCACTTTGTTTTAGAGCATTATGGTGCAGAAGATGTCTCTATCTATGATTCTTAAGAGACTCTTTTCAGTGGAGAAGCACATATTATTACTGTGTTCTTTAGAAGGTCCTAGAACGCTAGAGATGAGTGTTTTAAGTTGGATCAGGTATGTCTAGGTGGAAGATATGTTGTGGTGATGTTTGAATGATGTCATAGTTATATATGATTAGTTTGCATGGTTAGATTAAAGGTTTACAAGTGGAAAAAGAGGTTTTTTGATTTGTAAATATGATATTTTTGCATAAAAAGGTCTATTGACCTTATTTTAGCATTTTTTAGGTGTTTTTGTGGTCTGAAGGTATGCCAAAGTCAAATTGGAGATTTTTGTTTGATCTCGAGTTTCTCAGTTTGTGCTTAAGAGTATGCAGGTCCTAAAATGGGTTATAGAATGTATGAATTCCAAAATATGTAGAAGCTAAAAACCTAGTCCAAAAGTGTATAATGGTTAACTCCAGGTGTATAAGAAGTTTTAAAGGTGGACATTGACTAGAAACAGGTTTATTTATTTTGAGATTTGAGGGTTTTGGGATATGATAGAAAAATGGTTTGCCTTATGATTTGGGGTTTAAGGTCTATTAATAGGTTTAATGGGCCAAATAAATTTTCAAATCTTGCTTCACATATATTTGAAGGTTTGTGGTTTTCAAATTATTCTTATTTTTGTCAAAATGGAGGCCTAATTGATAAGTTAGTTTGTGAAGGAAGTATTGTATAAATGATGATCTAGGTGATTAAAATTTATGTGATTAAAGGGGGATATGAGAGTGATCTATATATGAAGTTTTAGGTTTTGAAGATGAGTTTAATAGAAGTTATGGGTTATACAAGTTCCAAATAGGGTTATAATGAGTCTAGATAGGCCTAATATGAAGCTTTGATATTTTTTATTAGTTTCTCCTAAATATCAAGGTATGTATGTTTCTATGAGAATTATAAACTTGGTTTAGATCATGTTTTATATTTGGTGAAGTGGCATGGATTTATGTTGATTATCCTTGAAGTGGTTTAAGAGAGAAGGCCAGTCAGCCTGTGTGGTGGTTATTCATGATGTATGGAGATATGAAGATGATCAAGTGGTGAAATTTCTCAAAAATCTTAGGGAGATTCCCTCTTAGATGTTTCTTGGTGATTTACATCAGATTTTAGTACTTTTGTGTGTTCTTTCTTCATTAATTTTATTGCTTGGTTGAAGAGAGTATTGGCATGGAGCAAGAGGAAGTTGTCAAGGCAAGAAGAGGCAGGCTAAAGGTAAGGGTGAGTTTGTATCATCTTTATAAGTTAGTCATATCCTATTGGTAGTATTTTTAGGTCCTCGGGATCAGTTTTTTCCCACTTTGTCATTGTGCCAAAGGGGGATAAAGTTCTTATTGTGAGAGTGCTTAAAGAGAGAGAAGGTGAGCTAAATGATGTTTATTAACATCAATGACAAAAGGTAAGATTATTGGAGAGTTATAAATGATGTCATGGTGATGTCATATAAGTTTCCAAGTGAGTGGATGAAGCGACTTGATAGTCTAAGTGACAATGACAAAGTCTTCAATGTGTTTGTCCTAGTATGCTTGAAGGACTCTTGTTGATCTTCAGTTTTGACATGGCTAGAGATGTTTAGGGATGAGTATGGAATATTTAAAATGTTAAATGGGTCCTATAAGAGGTTTTATATGCTTTGAGTTCTTGTATTCATTAGTGGAATTCACCTGGTTCATCATTGTTCTCATCTAGACATTTTGGGTCCAATGATAGAAAATCTAAGTAGATAGTTTGATGATGTCATAATTGCCACATGTGGATGAGTCATGGGGATTTGGTCATATGGTTGTGATTAAATTAGTCCCTAGTTTATATACATAAATTATCAAGTCTCGTAATGAAGTGTGACAAAATTTATCAAAGTGCAAAGTTGGGCTCTCAAGCATTTTTATAGTATTTTCCCATACATAGCCCAATTTGTAATGTGGCAAGAAAAGATGAGTAGGAATTTTGATGGCAGAATATCTCATATGTGTGGAAATTTTAGGAGAAAGTGATCATATGGGTTTGTTTTATTTTTTTCCTAGTTGATTTTTAATAACTTTTAGGTCAAGCACTGAAGTGCAACAAAAGCTATGGATGTGCAAAGTTGGTTTTTCCAAATAGTTCTTGACATAGTTAGCTTTATGAATAGATAAATTTGAGGAGGCATTTTAATGTTTTTATATCTCACATGTGTGAGGGTTACAAGATAATATTTTTGGATTATCCTATTTAATTATATCATAAGGTTCAATCTTTAGAACTTACACTTGAGCGAAGCAAAATATATGAAGGTAAAAGTTGACCTTACAAATAAATTGTAAAGGTCCCCATACTTAGTCTATTTTTCATGATGTTAAAGATCAAGACTATGTGGAGAGATAATGGCTTGACAGAAATAATATAATGAATATATATGGTTTGTATCAAGTCAAATAGGTCAAATTTTTTATTTTTTAACAAAGTTAAAGATCGATCTTCTTCTAAGATCTAACATCCTATGATCATTCATATAGATCAAGATAAACGGTGCATGTTCATTCAAATGAGGATAAGTGCTCGATGTTTAATAGTATAAGTGCTTAAAATTCATGTGAGGGTGATAAGTGTCATGATTATGGGGGTTATAAGAAATATCTAATGGTGAGCACTATAAGATAAAGACCTAGCTAATCTACAGAGATTGACGGTGCATGATGAGTCATTATTGTAAGATTGCACGAGTTGAGGTCAATTGTTCAAGGTTTAAAGTTTAAAAGTGGTAAAATATGAGTTAAAAGTAGAGATAAATAAACTAATATCAAAATTTCATGACTTATATAAATTAATGAGGACACAAGATGTGATCATAGTGTTTGATGTTTAACTGTGACCATTTGATTTTAGATATTTGAAGTTAAAAAATGAAAGACAAGTATCTAGTTTTTTAGCCATAAAATTTGATAAATGCAAAATTTGACCATGAATTACAAATAAAATTTGTATATGACTCTAATGAACATATATATTAAAAAAATTTAAGGTTTGAATGTAATTACAAATAAATATATTGAGCTCCAAAGTTGACTGTGTGTTCAACTATGTTCTACAAGTAACTCAAGAAGGGTAATTGAGCTCATTATAATGTTGATTAGATATTTAAATATGATTTATATATTTTAGAATGTTTTAGACTTCATTAGGATGATTTATGTGAATTCTAAAGTTTTAACCAATCATATGTAGTATAAACAAAGGCTTAGAAGTTGAATGTGTGTTTGTTCATGGTGATTGTGTGTACAAAGAAGTGTTTGAGCTAATTGTGCTTTAGTAGAAGAGTGTTTTGGAAACTATGATCATTTGATGATGTTAGATGGCTCATATGGAATGGGTTAATTAATTTGTAAAGTGTTATTGTGCTCTTAGTTTTCTTATAGAAGTGTCAAAGAGGTGAATGGATCATCATAGGACCTAAAAGATGACTTATGCCTATTTGAAAGTGTGTTGTGATTAAGTGTGACCAATGTTAGATGACTTAAGGGTGAAGGAATGTGTTGTGGATGAAAAAAATATTTTTATATTGATAATCATGATTTATCTATAATTAGTGAAACCAAATGTGTTGGGTTATAGACTTGGAGAGATGAGTACAAGGTGTATGTGAGAGTTGAGGAGTGAAGGAGAGGTAGAGTGCCCAATTGACGAGTAGAGAATATTGAGGACTATGTGTATGACCTATAGGTCATATTTATGATGTATAAATAGTGATATTATACTTTGAGGATATTTTAATAGGATTGTGTATATAAAGACATTTTGAGTAAAGAAGGAAAGAGATTGTGGTATGCCTATGTGAGAGGCCTATATGAGATAGAGATCGAGTTTGTGCAGGGGTTAGATAATCAAATATTTATCATTAGGTGTTAAATACATCAATTATAAGGTGGTGGTGTTCACATCAAATGAGGGTCTAAAGGAGTTGATATTCCTTAGGGGTAGTTACTCTTTATAAAACAAGTGCTTCACTAAAGGCCTTTGGTCAGGAGGATTTGATCAAGGTTTTTTGGTCTAAAGGAGTTGACTAGTCTCTTGCTTGTAATTTCTTATAGGATAAGTAGTCCACGTGTTTTAGGCTTGAGAGTGGGTTTTATTCCCCATGATGGTTTCTCATAGGAAATATGTGTTATGTTTTTGATCTTGAGTATGCATTGAATGAATGAGATCTCTTGTTAATGTTGTTTGATTAAGTTGGTATATGTTGATTGTTTAATAGTTTGAAAGGATTGGAATTGCAATTGTAATATCTGGGCTCACTGATTCACCCTGCTCTCAGTGATTATACCTCTAACACTAATTTACATATTTATATTTCAAAAATAATCATAAAATCACCTCTCTTGCATAAGAATGAAATATAAACTAGAAATAATGGACAACATACAATGAACAAAAGATAGGGTCAACATAAATAAAAGGGATTCTATTAAATTTTTGAATGATTTTTGTTACATGAAAGTGATGCGCCTTTTAAAGGGAAAACATCATCCCTTATATAGATACATTCATAAATAAATTTCAATCAACCCATTATTAAGGTAGTTAAAATATTTAATGATGATTGGTAATGTAGCTTTGGGATTTTGACAGATTTAGTAATAGATTACTAGTTTGAGGAGGATTTATAGTTTAGAGACCACAACTATTAAAGGCTAAAATTTATATTTTATGATCATTGCCACTCATTTTCCTTCTAAAATGTGTATAATAAGTGATAACTCACTCCATTATGACTAACATACATTAAATTAAGAGGGTTAGTTATAATCAAATTCAAATATTGGTGGTAGATTACTGCTAGAATTTCCCCAGGACTGCCACACCACCATGCATTGCATAGACTTTTACATTGAATTTATAGGTTGATTAAATGAACGAGCCATACCTAGATTGAATTCAAAATTTATTATATAAATTCATCTATTTAATATCTTGAAGTCTATCACTTCTAGGCTTTTAAGTTGGTGAATAACAAGCTATATTTTTACTATGCTTTCTAGACATGTCACACAATCTTTTTGGGAATTTGATAGTTTTGACAAAACATATCAATCAATATTTATTTTCAATCTCTAATAACACCATAAATACCACATGGATCCTCCTTAGCTTCTCATTCTATTATCTTCACTAAGTTTTTTGTTTTGCTTCAATGGGTCCCATTTTTCCACTTGATAACCATCAATGCTCCCAAGCTTTACTTTGTTATATACATCTATCATTGACATAGCCACATAGATTTTTCTCATCCATCCCATGATTCCAATTCATTGAGTATAATAATACTAATGCTTTAAGCTCATAAGATTCTAGGATGGTGCCATGTGGTGTATTCGTAGGCTCTAGAGGGAATAGAGGCATGAAGCTTCATGACTATTGGTTAATTAAACTGTCAAGACTCTAGGATTATAAGATAGTGCCATGTGGTGCAATATTAGGGCCTCTAGGGAATGGGGCTTTAAATTTCTTGTTGATTCTCCTTTGGGTTGGGTCATCATGATTGTGCCATGTGGCACGATCTTAGGGATTGAGGGATTTAAAATAAAATTATTTTTT
This sequence comes from Torreya grandis, assembly GCA_037957365.1. Lineage (NCBI taxonomy): Eukaryota > Viridiplantae > Streptophyta > Pinopsida > Cupressales > Taxaceae > Torreya > Torreya grandis. Next base: position 825,053 of record JARHVA010001115.1, on the reverse strand, counting down.
TGAAAAATAATTTAACTATGTCGGTGATATTTGGATGCATGGAAGGATTTTTGAATGGGTTTTAAGTATTTAAAAACCTAAAATAAAACAATAAAATTGACTAAGTAAATATTTTTGAAAAAGCCAAGTTTTTCCAAGATAATTTTCTACCATAAGTTGTTAATCGATATATGAATAAAACCAATCATTCACATAAATGAATATTTAAGCCCAAACATTAAAATTATATATATTATATCTATTGTGATAAAATTATTTAAATACAATGAGTAATATGATTTATTCACACCTAGGTAGAGATTATCATGATTTATTGAATATCTAGCCAAGTGTGAAATGAAGCATTTATAAAAGTTAAGCCTATTTACTATGAAAAACATAATCATGAGTTATATTACCAAAAGGAAGCCATAAAGGGGTCTATTGAGGTCAACATACCTCAATTCCTAAAAATGGGGAGCCTTATTTCAAATTTTGCAAATTTGTGCTTCAAATTGAAAATTCATCTAATCATAGTACCATTAGAGTGTTTTGCACATTATCTTTACTTACACATGATTCTGGTTTGATCTTGTCTTAATTTTCTAACATTAGATGTCTCTATTTTATGTTACAAGATAAATGGAGTCCATTTGGAATGGATAATGTCTGATCTTCATGATTTAATGCTAATTTGACTCTTTACTTTGAGTAACCCTTGGTCTTTAATCATCTAATTAAATCTATGGTTAAACAATGTTTAAAAAGCCTTAGTATAAATGTGTTAACATAGGTCTATTTTGAAATAATATTCAAATTAATGTGGGAACCTTTTATGTGGGAATCACTTTATTATATTATATACTTAGTTTATAACTCTAGCCCATGTCCAAGTCCTATTTATTAATACAACTCAGACCTTAGGCTAAATTTTATTCTAAGCTCTCTATATTCCCCAAAATGCTTATGAATTTTATTTTATGCTAAAATAATGGAAAAACCTGAAGTTGATAGGTGGTGAGATCATGGGGGATTCAAAACAGATCAATGACCCATGGGTAAGGATTGAAAATCAATAAGTCAAGTGTTTGATCCATAGTGTGTGTTAACTCAAACACTAAAGATATAATAAAGAGAAAAGGGCTAAAAGGTCAAAAGGATCTAAGATCACCATGAGAGTGACAAGTGTCACCATCTCAGTGGGCATACTAAAGATCCAATAGAGAGCATAAGTTCAAAAGTCAAAAGTCATGAGACAAGTTAGGATTTTCCAAATGGCATGATCCCAGAGCTCAATGGAAAGATCCTATGAATCACATTCACTTACGTGGACAAGATCCAATAGATTACATCAAATTAGGTGAGGATAATATAATATAATGAAGTGAGGGTTGATAATTCAAAAGAGCTTAGAGAAAGTGAGAGGCTCCCACATGGCATGATAGTGCCCACATAATAAAAAGAGATCAGGTCTCATGAGATGCTACCATATGGCATAATCTCATGATATTGGACATTAAGATCAAAAAATTATCATGAAATGTAATAATAATGGAATCAAAAATAGATAAATGGTGAAAAATTTATCTAGTTTGAGTGATCCAAGCAATATTTCAAGTGATAATGCAGGTGATGGTTCTACGCCAACTGGTGGTAAAACTTTTGGGAACCATAACTTTTGCACCATAGCTCCGTTTGACTCCCCATTTGAACCATTGGAAAGATAAGAATGAGTGGAAAATCGTGAGATGGCACCAAGAATTTATACAAGGGTTTTTACCCATAAAAACCAAATGGAAGTGCCCTAAATTTTATTTTTAGTAGTGTAGTCTAAAAATAGTAAATTTCTAAAAATAGTAATTCCTTGAATTCTATATTGTTATAAATCATGGAAGTTAAACACCTAATCTCCCTCAAGATTGGTGACCTTCCACATCCTCCTAATAACTTAAAAATGTGTTTAAATGAAGATGTAACCTGAAATGGAAATCATACATCTCTTTCTAGAGATAAGCATATGTTGTATCTACAATTTTGAGCAATAAAACATCTCTTCTCAAAGATAGCATTATTACAATTGTGTTATTCTTGTTTCTTGAATTATATTTCAAACAAATCTTCTAAGTTTTGGATCATTCAGATATCTTAGAGTAAGGACAAATGTCCAAGGTCAATAGGGGTCACATTTTTTTGATAAAATGGATAGCTCAACATGGGCATTGCCACATTGACATGACAAGTTGGATTATCAAACTAGTGAAAATTAGGAGTGTGAACACACATGTATTATACTTAATATGGTTAGTGAATATGAACATGAAGATTTAGTAATAAAATAAGAAAAGGCTATAATTATATAGCCATATAAAAGGTTAATTAATTTAAAATGGTATATTCTTTTAAGTTAGAGACCTTGTAAATCATTTCAAAGGAATATTCTATTATGTAAAGGCATGGGAAACATGTAACACATAGTTATGTTAGGTTAGTCTTAGTTAAATAGGGTCATAAGTTATTTTAGCATTGGTAAAGGGATACTTATCTATGACACTTATCTAATTGCATGTTGATAGGGAATGATTGGAATACCTCATGAATTGTCAATATAAAGAGGTATTTCTCATTGTAAAAGGAGGAGTTATTAGAGCCAAAATTACTTTGTAAACTTGGAGTAAGAAATACAAGCAAGGAATTCTACAAACTTTGTCCAATATTTGTCTATGTGTTTACTATCATGTCCGCTTCCTCAATTATCTCATTTGATATTTAGATTTGAATTATTTTTATGGATCTTAGATGTGCACATGTTAATGTAGAGTTATCAATTTGTGGTTATGCTAGGTTGATTGAAAGATATTAGGTTCATTTTGTTCTCTTTTACTTTTCTTGAAGATGTGCATAAGTTATTTTCCTATGGAAGTAAACCTTTAAAGTGAACCTAATTTATTATTTGCATTACCTTTCCTTATACATTTTCTTGATATACAGTAGGAGTTGTGCCTATGCAATTTCATGCTATATATTGGTTTAGTACATATATTGATGAAATTTAAGCTTTGTAATAATCTATGGATTGAAGATCAAAAATACCTTCTTTCTTCCCTACCCTCCCCTTTTCTCCTTTTTATTCAAGCAATGTAGTTTAGATTTTCATTATAAATATTCATGCTAGATTAGGGTTAAACATTAGGGTTTAGACATCATTAATTGGATTTAGTTTAGATTAATTTCATCTTCATAAATTTTTAGAACCAAAATTACTCCCAATAACCATTTACATGTTCATTTTTTGAAATAGTCATTTAGCCTAGTTGTTAGTCCACCATAGATCTCACAAAGAACACAACTAGAAACTCATGCAATGGATTCTTTGAATCAAAAAATGAGAAGTGTTTACTAAAAATTATATATACCTATTAGTACATCTAGGTCCATCAACATGAGAAAAAATTTGGTGCTATAAGGAGGGATTAATCTAAAGCTTTGTAAATTTGAAATATCTTTGCTAATTTTAGTAAATTTTGTTCAAAGATTAGTTGATTCTTTGCATATTTGTGTTATTCTTACCTGAATTGTGTAAAGATCACTAATATTCATGGTTTTAGACAAATCTTTGGGATTATTTTAGATAAATATCAATATTATTTGAAGATTCATTGGTAAGTGTTGCAAAGGTAGCTTAAACTTTGTAAATCTACCATGTTTAATGTTAGTGATAGCAGTTTTGTTCAAAAATTGGTTGTTGCTTTACATGTTTAGGTTTATTTAAACTTAGAAGTGTAAATATCCCTCTCATTCATCATTTTATATGTATCTTTGAGCTTATTTAGATAAAGATAATTATGTTCACATACATTTATGTGAAATTGGCTTATCATACCAATTTAATCATTGATCTTTATAAAGATAAGGTTGATACATCATATTTTAAACAAGTTGAAGATTATACAAGATGAAAATACCACAAGTAAGATCCTCATAAAGGTATGGCATGGTTGGGTGGATCTTCTATCAATGTGTCTAGCCAGGTACATGACTTACCAAGAAATCCTAAAAGGTATTTGCCTTCTTTCAGTCTAAATAATATTGTCACAGTTGAATAACATGTTAAAATCTATAAGGCTAATTTGAGACTTATGAGTGTAGTTCATGAAGATGTAACATGTAGATTGTTTACCTTTACTTTCAAAGATATTACATAAGAATGGTTCCTTAACCTACTTGATAACTACTTTAATGATTACTTCATATACTAATTTGACAAAATCATCAATCCTTGTGTCTTTTACCAACAATTCACCATAATTAAAAGGGATCCCAATGAACCCATAAGAGCCTTTAATGTCATATTTTAAAAGATTTTTAGTAAAAACATAGACCCTTACAGACCTGATGAGGTTTTAGCCTTAGAGATTTATGAGGATGTTTTGGATCCCATGACTTATATGTTTCTTGAAATGTCTATTGGAGTCATAAACACCTTGGCCTTATCGTATGTTAAATTTGTTATAATCAATTATCAAATACAGCCTCAAGGTTAACTTTTATATGCTATCCCAAATATTAATCCCAATTTCCCTACATTGAATGTCATTCCTAAAGCCAATTATAATATGCCTACCTTAAATTAGATACTAGTCTTTAACCAATTACCCTTAGACTGTGCCCATTCTGGCCAAAATTTGGGGTTCTTGAACAATGCTAAAAATAAATTTCATCCACATGAAGAAAGAGATTTAATTCCAACCACTAGTAATAAAAATCAAGTTCATAACTTATAATCACCAAAGAATGAGAATGAATCAATACCTAAGATGGTTTAGAAGCTGGGCACTAATTTTCTTCAGTTGTAGAAGTGGGAAATACTAGGGAAAACTCTAGTAGAAACTATGATTCACAAAGGTTCAATAGACTTACAAATAGGTTTAATGATAACAATAATAAAGGTCATCTTTGAATTTACATGAAATTAATCTCTATGATATAGGTCTAGATAATCATTAAAATGTGTTTGAAGCATATCAAAATTAAAATGATACATCTAAACATGTGTTTAATTAAGACAATTTTCTAAGGACATCTAGATTTGCAAGGACATATAAATCCTTCATGATATAGGATTTTGATTTTCCATTTGGAGAAGAAAAAGAGCCTAAAGATGCTTTAGAAGAAGGAATATCTATTCAAGATGAGCAAACCCATGAACAAGTTCAGATACAAGCTAACCTTTCTTTAAAATATAGTTGTAAGTACAATTAATATGAAGTCATTACTGAAATAGAGAGTATTCCTGAAGAAGATGATCATTGGTAGTAATTATACCAAGATTTATTGAAAGAAATTGAGGTATTATAAGATATAAATTTTATTTTGGAGATCCCAAAACAAGATGATTTGGGATTCAATTGGGTAGAATATATGCTATTCTTCATAGAGGATAAAGATGAAGCAAGTGTAGTAGATCATGGATTTACATATAACCCCATCAAAAGGTTGGAAGTATGTGATCAACCTGATTCAAATGGTAAGGTTACAAATGAATTTCATTCACTTTTAGTTGATCATGGTGAAGTAGCCTTTCAGGATGACTTGGAAAGTTTTGGTGTAAATATTGGTAGTCAATCTCCATCTCAACCCAAAGTTAATGAAGACATTTGTCTAAAAATGCTAACTGAGATGTCATCATTGAATGAGGATGATGTAAGTCACTATCAATCTATGAATGAAGGAGATTAGCACTATTAATGCAAAACATAAGGATTTATGAAGAAGATGATTGGGTTTTAGATCCATATCTTCAATCTAATTGGTGGAGAATGGAGATGAGGAATCAAGATACATCACATAAAAGACATGAACACATAAGTGCTCCTATCCATAAAAAGAGGCCATTAAATGGAAGCAATCACATTTCAAGGTTATATAGTAGTTTAAATAACTTTACATTTGATCTTGGAGATAAGTTCTTTGTGGAGTTAGTTTGGGTAGGTTTTAGATTAGTTTATTTTCCTATCCCTTATTTGTAAGTAATGCATGTAAGTATTTTTTTGCTTCTTGTTTTTTTACATGTTGTGTGTTTCATTTCCTTTCATTTGTTCCTTGTTTTAAATAAGTCTTTTGAAAGATAGGTTTTCAAGCTCCAAATCTCTAAATGATCAAATAAATTCATAAATTAGAAATATAGATATGACTCTTAAACATTGGTTATTCATGGATTATGTTAGGATTGTGGAGCTAAAAGCTTCACTGATGCAAACAGGAGAGGAGGTTGCTGAAGGTTGCTGAGTTGCAGAGAAGTTGGGGTCAGTCTAATCAGCCGACGTCGGTAGGATAGCATAGAGAAGCAACCGACATCGGTCATATATTGGCCGACGTCGGTCACCTCCAGGCAGACAGGGACCGACGTCGGTCGCCTGTGTGGTTCGGACTGTGTTTATTACGGGTAGTTAGCTAACGAACCAAGTGTTTGCATGAAGAGATCTATTTTTAGACTGAGAGCTATGGATCTAATTATTGTAATTAGATGTCTAATTATTATTTGATGAGATCTATATAATAGACTCATGGTTGTATTGGAAAAGTGGGCTAGTTTGAGTTGAGCAAAGTTTGCTCCTTCTGTGTGTGAGGTGAGCAAGGGTGTTCCTCCTAGTTCCACAGCAGTACCAGGCGTGTTGGTGCTGGTTTGGAGAGTCAGCTGGATTCTTCAGGAGTGTAGGATCTTGGTCACAGTTGCATGGCCTATATAGGAGATCTACATGGTAAGTAAGATCATTGATCTGTAGGTGTATGTGTGTGCAAGGTCAAGGTTCACAAGTGAGCAGAACCGTTGTTTGATTTGCAGGTGTGCAAGATCATATAGACAACAACACAACAGGGAGCAGTATCAGGCAGGATCTACTTGGAGTACAGGTGTGTACTCGGATAAAGCAAGAGAGGAAGGCAAGGGAGTTCATTCCATAAGTATGGTCTGTTGAATTGCAAGTTGTTGCAGATTCATGGGAGATCTACTTGAAGTACTTTGAATACTTGTTGAGTACGTGGAGTACTTGTGGAGTGCGTGGAGCACTTGTGTTGTGCATGGAGCATAGGAGGTGAACACCAACTCTGTATTTGAGTTGGGTGTTGGGAATTGTGAGAGGGAGAGCTTTGGGGAGAAGAATTACTGTTCACTTGAGGTGTGGAAAACCTCTGTAAGGTGGTGGAGAAGATGTGGGATATTCTCTATTGTATTCTTTTCTGTATAAAGTGTTAATACAAGTTGTGTATTGTCTCTCATATGCTATGTTATTTTGAATTCTAGTTACTTGGTGAATCTGGTTATTTCTGCATATTATAGTTGCTTGGTATTTGGTAATCAATTGTATGCTTCCAGTGTTTCACATCCTGACAAGTGGTATCAGAGCTAAGGTTGCAAGAAGCAGGGTTTGTGTTTGGTTATAGGTCACTCTCAGGGGTTTCTGATCGAGTGGGAGTAGAGCAATGGCAGATGAAAGTAAGCTAAGAATGGAGGAGTTGAAAAGCACATACGGTTACTCACGCTTCGATGGAAAGAAGGAGCAGGTAAAAGAACATTGTTGGTCGGTAGCAGATCAGCATGAAGAAACTGAAGAAGTAGATGTTGCAGGTGTTGTTGCACAAGATGCTTTGGGAGGTTTCTTGGATAAATTTAAATCTTGGATAAAATATTTGGTTGCCTCTTTCCATGCAGCCCCAGGTAGAGGAGCTGGTAAGCCTTGCCAAAGGATTGGCAAAGGGGAAGTGAAGCTAAAATTGCAGGCGGCCAACACACAGGTGTTGATGAAGGTCATGTAGGTCCTAGGTCTGGACATATGGCTAATTTCTTCAAAAAGATTGGGTGATGAGAGATGCACAAGAACTCTCACAGCAGTAGCACTTGAATTAGCTGGTGGTAAGAAAATAGGTATACTTTATCTACTTGTTTATATTACTGATTCTTCTTCTGTTGCGGAGACGTGGCTTCGTAGGCTTGGTCACATGAGCAGGAAGGAGATGTATGTTCTTAAGTGGAAGATAGATATATTTGACAAGCTTAAGAACTGGAAAGCCTTGGTGTTCTTGGAGGAGATGGCAGACAGAGTTCAGTGGATGAGGCTGGATACATCTGAGCAGGGCAGTTTGGACATGGGGTTTGATCCAAAGGAGCTCACGGGTAAAAAGTCATCACTCACAGGCGAACACAGACACTGGTGTCGGTCAGGAGGAACTGGCGTCGAATAGATAGGTGCCGATGTCAATCATGTGCAGACCGAAGTCGGTGATGTCGGGAAGGGTAAGACCAACGTCGGTCATGGGACCGACATCGGCAGTATGTAAGACCAATTTCGGTCAGGAGGACTGACGTCGGCAGTAGGGACACTAGCGCTGGTAGGTTGGTAGTCAGGGACAGACGCATGAGAACCGACGTCGGTCGGATGCAGACTGTGGGGTGGCCGAGGTCGGTCACTGTAATGGATTTTGGGTGGACAACATGCTGTCAAGGATTCTAAAACACCCATACGGAGGACTGAAGGTGTAAGTAGGCCCTCAAATTCATTGTTCCTCTTCTTCATACTTATTGTTGATTGTAGAGCAGAAGGATCCAGGAAACAGGTGGGAGCTAGGCAGGATTATGATGTAGAACCAAACGGGAGTTTTGGTAGGTTTGCCAGCTGGATGAAAGCACAGAGACGAATGGATTCCTTAGTAGAAGAATAGAGAGAACGGATATGTGAGACGGAAGACTAGGTATATGGTCTTGTGGAGTTGCAGGATAGTGGTACAGGTTTTGACAGGTGGAGGATGAAGCATGGCTTCAGTCAGTGTCAGGTAACTACTGTGGTTTGACTTACCAAGGGGATGATGATTGCAACATCATTCTGTTGCTGTATGTGGATAGTATGCTAGCTAGCAGGGGTGTACATACAGGGTTTTGCTAAGCTAAGGGTAAGATTAGTTCAGTGTCATGTCATGAGGAGTTTGGAGCAGCGAAATTCTTTGACATGGGAGGCATGGAGATCACAGGTTGATTTTGTCTCGAGTGGGAGCTGATGTGAATTAGGTGTTGGCGAGGTTCAGGATGCAGAGCCAGAGCACACTAAGGGCTAGACAGGTACAATGTCTAAAATCACATGAGGTCTGGTATAGACTTGAGTATTCCCATACAGTGGGAGCTGTCAGAGTTAGGAGCCAATTCGGGGAAGTGGATTCTCAGGTATTTGAGAGGGACCGGCAGCAGGACTTCACTACATGGATTTGTAGGTTCGGATGTGGCAGGGTACTCAGATGATAGGTGGTACATCACAGGTTGTGTGGTGTGTTGTCTTCAGGATTGAGCTTGAAGAGGGATACAAACCAGGAAACAGATTAGACGGGGTATAGGTACATGTACAGTGCAGCTGTTTATCTCCAAGTGGGAGATTGTTAGGATTGTGGAGCTAAAAGCTTCACTGATGCAAATAGGAGAGGAGGTTGTTGAAGGTTGCTGAGTTGCAGAGAAGTTGGGGTCGGTCTGATCAGCTGACGTTGGCAGGATAGCATAGAGAAGCAACCGACGTCGGTCATATATCGGCCGACGTCGGTCACCTCCAGGCAGATAGGGACCGACGTCAGTTGCCTGTGTGGTTTGGACTGCGTTTATTACAGGTAGTTAGCTAACGAACCAAGTGTTTGCATGAAGAGATCTATTTTTAGACTAAGAGCTGTGGATCTAATTATTGTAATTAGATGTCTAATTATTGTTTGATGAGATCTATATAATAGACTCATGGTTGTATTGGAAAAGTGGGCTAGTTTGAGTTGAGCAAAGTTTGCTCCTTCTGTGTGTGAGGTGAGCAAGGGTGTTCCTCCTAGTTCCACAGCAGTACCAGGTGTGTTGGTGCTGGTTTGGAGAGTCAGCTGGATTCTTCAGGAGTGTAGGATCTTGGTCACAATTGCATGGCCTATATAGGAGATCTACATGGTAAGTAAGATCGTTGATCTGCAGGTGTATGTGTGTGCAAGGTCAAGGTTCACAGGTGAGCAGAACCGTTGTTTGATTTGCAGGTGTGCAAGATCATATAGACAACAACACAACAGGGAGCAGTATCAGGCAGGATCTACTTGGAGTACAGGTGTGTACTCGGATAGAGCAAGAGAGGAAGGCAAGGGAGTTCCTTCCATAAGTATGGTCTGTTGAATTGCAGGTTGTTGCAGATTCATGGGAGATCTACTTGAAGTACCTTGAGTACTTGTTGAGTACGTGGAGTACTTGTGGAGTGCGTGGAGCACTTGTGTTGTGCGTGGAGCACGAGAGGTGAACACCAACTTTGTATTTGAGTTGGGTGTTGGGACCTGTGAGAGGGAGAGCTTTGGGGAGAAGAATTACTGTTCACTTGAGGTGTGGGAAACCTCTGTAAGGTGGTGGAGAAGATGTGGGATATTCTCTATTGTATTCTTTTCTGTATAAAGTGTTAATACAAGTTGTGTATTGTCTCTCATATGCTGTGTTATTCTGAATTCTAGTTACTTGGTGAATCTGGTTATTTCCACATATTATAGTTGCTTGGTATTTGGTAATCAATTGTATGCTTCCGGTGTTTCGCATCCTGACAGATTATATAAATTTGAAATTGATGTTATGATTTGGAAAAATTGGTAAAGATTGATATATAGGTTAGTTTTTCCTTAAAATCTTAAAGCTTTTTATAATATAATCTTGATTCTAAGAAGTATTTCTTATGTAAGATGAAATCTTGGATAATTGAAACACATTCATGTTTGCACTTAATAAACATTATTACATGGGAAAAAGTTTTTAGCGAAGGATGATTTTATAAATATAAAAACACTTGACCAAACCCCAAAACCTTTCTAACTTGGTTCTCAAACTTTGATAGAGAGTCAAAAATGATTTAAAAAATAAAAAAATAAGAGCCTTATTACAAAATTCAAGAGATTCTAAGAAAAGGTGATTCTAGTAATCTCCATCGAAGCTATGGACACCTAGCTAGTAGTGTAATAAGGCAATCAATAGAGCCAAATGTATCTTTATTAGGGCTATAGATGTTAGGTTTGTAGTAGAGTAATACACAAGCCTTCCCTATATAAATCATGTTTCTTAATGAACATCTAAATATGTTATAAGTTAGTGTTAATGGTCAAGATATTGAATTTGAAAGTTGTTCCCTAAATCCCATGGCTAACAATAAGTGGAATCAAGGCACACAGACAATGTGACTAAGTTTTGATGTTTGATCCTAATTTTACATTTGTAAGTCTTGTTTTAATCATGAATTCATCTTAATATTGGTACTTTATCAAGTGGAATAAATATTTTGGTTATTAATCTAAACCAAGAGTATCTAAATTCTACCATATTGTTATGATTCCCCTAAAAGTTGTCATTTATTGAGCTTGACATAACTCTATTCCTAAAAATGGGGACCCTTGTTTCAAATTGTGAAAATTTATGCTTTAAATTTAAAATTCATCTAATTAGAGTACCATTAAAGTATTTTTCACATTTTCTTTATTTGAAGATCATCTACACCATGGTTGGATTTGCATATTTACATATGATTTTAATTTGTTCTTGTCTAAATTTGTTAACATTAGATCTTTATTTTTTAGTTTATAGGATCAATGGAGTCCATTTGAAATGGATAATGTCTAATCTTCATGATTTAATGTTAATTTAAATCTTTACTTTGAGTAACCCTTGGTCTTTAATTATCTAATTGAATATATGGTTAAATAATGTTTAAAAAACCTTAGTATAAATGTGTTATCCTAGTTATTTTTTGAAATAAGATCCAAATTAACATGGGAACCTTTTATGTGAGAAGAAATTTATTATATTATAGACTTAGTTTATAACTCTAGCCCAAGTCTAAGTTGTATTTATTAATAAAACTTAGATAGTAGGTTAAAATTTATTCTAGGTTATTTATAGTCCCTAAAATGCTTATGTATTTTATTTTATGCCCATATAAATGGACAAACCTAAAGGTGATAGGTGTAAATATCATGGCGGATTCAAAAGAGATCAATGACCTATGGGTAAGGATAGAAAGTTAATAATTCAAGTGTTTGATATATGATGCATGTTAACTCAAACACCAAAGATCTAATAAAGATCAAAGGGTTGAAAGGTCAAAAGGATCTAAGGGAACCAAAAGAGTGATAAGTTTCACCATCTCGGTGGGTAGCCTAAAGATCCAATAGAGAGCATAAGTTCAAAAGTCAAGATCCCCGAGATAAGTGAGGATTCACCAAATGGCATGATCCCAAAAATAAATGGCAAGATCATAGAGAGCATGTTCACTCAGGCAGATAATATTTGATGGACCACATCAACACAATAAAGGATGATATAATGATGTGAATTGAGGGTTGATAATTGAAAGGAGCTCCAAGCAAGTGATAGGTTACCATGTGGCATGATAGCACCCAAATGATGAAAAGAGATTGGATCTCAAAAGATGCTACCATGTGGCATAATCTCATGAGCTCAGAGATAAATATCAATGGCTCATGATGAAAGATAATGCTAATAGACTCCAAAATAGATCAATAGTGAAAAATTGATCCGTCTTGAGAGATAACAAAGTAAGGACATGTGTCTAAAGGAAATAGCAGTCATGTTTCATTATAAAATGCATAAATCAACATGGGAATCCCCATATTGACATGACATGTTGGATTCCCAAACTAGTGAAGGTTAGGAATGTGAACACACATGTCTTAGACTTGATCTGGTTCACAAATATGAAAATGAAGATCTAAAAATAGAACAAGAGAAGGCTATATTTATAGAGGCATCTCAAAGGTCAATTAAGTTGACATAGTATATTATTTTGAGTTAAATAATGTGTAAATCCTTTAAAATGAATATTATATTCTATAAAGGCATGGGTAACATGTAACACATAGTTATGTTAGGTTAGTCATAGTTAAACAGGGTCATGAGTTCTATTAGAATTGGTAAAGGGATACTTGTCTATGACACTTATCCAGTTACATGTTGATATTGAATGACTGACATACCTCATTAATTGTCTATATAAATAGGTATTGTTCATTATAAAAGGGGGGAGTTCTTAGAGCCAAAATTACTTTGTAAACTTGGATCAAGTAGTACAAATAAGAAATTTTGCAAATTTTTACCAATATTTGTTTGTGTTTGTTATCATGACTGCTTCCTCAGTTATTTGGTTTAATATTTAGATTTAAATTTTTTTATGGATATTATATGTGCACATGTTAATTATTTTTTTTATAAATTTATTCTTATTATAGTTTGATTAAAAGATCTTAGGTTCATTTCATTCTCTTTTGATTTTTTTGATGTGCAGAAGTTATTTCCTTATGGAAGCAAACCTTTAAAGTGAACTTGATTTCACATTTTCATTACCTTTCCTTAGATATTATGTTTATATAGAATAATATCTAAGCCTATGCAATTACATTCTATATATTGGTTTAGTTCATGTCTTGATGAAATTTAAGCTCTATCATAGTGTCTAGATTGAAGATCAAAAACACCTTCTTTCTATCGTTCCCTCCCTTTCTCTCCTTTTTGATTAGATCACTATAGTTTAGATTTTAATTGTAAATATTCATGCTATATTAGGGTTAGAATTTAGGGTCTAGACATCATTCATTGTATTTATTTCATATTACTTCCATCTTCATAAATTTTTAGGACCAAGGTTGCTCCCAATAACTATTTACATGTTCATTTTGTGAAATAGTCATTTATCTTGGCCGCTACTCCACCATAGATATTAGAAAGATCATAATTAGTAACTCATGCAATGGATTATTTGAATCTAGAAATGAGAAGTGATTCTTAAACATTATATGAACCTGTTTATACATCTAGGTGCATCAACAAGGTCCTCAAATATAGAAAAGCTTGCCAAAAGGCTAGGTCCAACATTCAAATGGATATATATATATATATATATACATATATATATATATATATACATATATATATATATATACATATATATATATATATACATATATATATATATATACATATTATGTATATATATATGTATATACATATTATGTGTATATATATATATACATATACATATACATATATATATATATATGTATACATATATATATACATATATATATATATATATATACATATATATATACATATTATGTATATATATATGTATATACATATTATGTGTATATATATATACATATACATATACATATATATATATGTATACATACATATATATATATATATATGTATACATATATATATATATACATATATATATATACATACATACATACATACATACATATATATATATATATATATACATATATATATATATACATATATATATATATATACATATATATATATATATATATATATATATATATATAGAGAGAGAGAGAGAGAGAGAGAGAGAGAGAGAAAGAGAGAGGAATTTTATCATGGAATAAGACCTCACATTCTTAAAATAAACCTAGAATTTAGAATTTGATGTTCATATATGGAAGCTTACAATGAATTGTGTAAAATGCAAAAGTATTAGAAATAGTCATAAATAGTCATTTTCACCTTAACATTTAACTAACTACCAATTAGGTAAGGGCTCAAATAAATACATCAAAAGACCTCTAAATAGTTCTTATAGACTTGGTAAATTGATATTTAGATAAAAATAAAGAGGGTCCATGTTTTAATCCTAAAATTTGTGCATGGTGGTGAAGGAAAAAATAAATAGATGCAAATGTGGTAGGCACTAGCTTAGAAAAGATCCACTCATCTAGCCACAATTGGATAGGTATCAATATTATAGGCCTAAGTGGTTAATCTACAAGGGTGAGTGGATGGTATTATATTGTGGATGAAGTCACTATAACATAATATATAGAGAGGGAAGTCTCAGGACTTTATGGGTAGTGTAGCACATCCTTCATTGGATATACATTATGGACCTCTACCTTAGAGCCTTTTTTTTTTTTTTTTTTTTACTATGTATCACTTTGTATTGTTATTTTTTTGAGTTGTGTGTGTGTGTGTGTGTGTGTGTGTGTGTGTGTGTGTGTGTGTGTGTGTGTGTTTCAACTATGAATCATGGATGTTATTTTTGGATGTATTTTCTTTCTAGGACACATGTTTGTGATTTACTATGCAATGGGAAAATATATGATATATATTGTATTATTTTCTAGGAAATGTGAATAAATGCATGGTTAAAAATAACATATTTGTATAAAATCTATAAGGAGATAGAAAATATAAAAAAACATAAAGATATGATAAATGGCAAAAGTAAAAGTAAAATACACCACACAAGATGAGATTTGTAAATAATGTAAGTAAAAAATTACAAACTCAAATGTAAGTGAAATATAAATGAATGACAAAAATTCAAATAAATATAGTAAATAACCAATGAAAATAGGAAGAAGCTCTAAATGTGTGACATCTTAAGCATAGTTTTTGTGCTAGTATTTATTGTAATAAAATATGACCACCTAGTGATATAATATTGTGATGGTAAGGAAACATGGGTATTTTTTAAGGAAATATTTTTCCTATCCAAGGTATTACATTTAAACTCACAAAAGGAAAACAAAGAGTTATAAAATGAGATGTAACAACCCCACTGGGTTTTACTATAATAGGGTAATTTTTTTAAAATTATTTCCATAAATTCAATTAACAAATTTCATCACTACAAAACTGGCAAATGTGATCTTTAACAAATTACATTATTTTTAGTTAACCTTATAATTTTTTGTAGATAATTTACTTATCTAATGATCACCATAAAAATAATATATAAAGAATAGGTATAACATTGATTACATAATAAAGACTACATTTAATTTACAAACGTATTATTACAAATTCAGCCACAACTGATACAATATTATAACCAATTATTGTATAGTACATATGAATAAAAATATAGTTTCAACAATAAGAAATGTCTCACTAATAATATACAATGATACAAATATCCATGGAGCATGAGTCTCAATGAAATCATACTATCCATAAGTAATTTCAAATTTAGTCTTTAGTGTTTTACTAATGTGGGGATGGACAACATCATCTGAGTGTTTTTCCATGCCAACCATGGACCATTTATCCCTTTCACTATCTCCCAACTAGGGAATGGCCCTCCTTTCATATATGGGTAGATAATGATGGTGTGGTAATCTAGATAGACAAACTATAACTTATGTGCTATAAGATAACTAATATATGATGTATACCATAAATAAACTCATTCTAACATGATATCACACAAACATGTAAACTAAATCAAACACATGAAATGACAATGTTTAACTATAAAAATTACTTTGGCCAAAGTTTTTATATACTTATTGATAACTAGGATCAATCAATTTCATACACACCACATAGTCAGATTACACCTTATCTATCTATTAGTAGAACTAATTGAATGGGTGGAATCTATCACACTACTTATTTAGGGTCATTACTATGATATATATATATATATATATATATATATATATATATATATATATATATATATATAAACCAACATATTCATATAAAAATTTCCTACTAGGAAATTTAAAATGTGCTCAACACGAAAGTATCAAATACATATATTTAGTCCATTAAACGTAATTTAATGAATATTTAAAACATATAATTTATTACTACATAATAAATTAGATAAGTCACATATTTCAAAATAATTCCTCAATAAAATTATACCATCTAGGTAAGAAGTTTATCTAGACTTCAAGTTACATAATATTAACATGTAACTACAATTTTTATTCTTTCCATCTAAATAACATTAATCATCAGATTATTTAATTTATATCCAGCAATAAAAGTACTTTAATAAACTATCTCAACTAATAATAACATTATATGATTTGTATTCCATTAAATAGCACATATTTACATGTTCCATTTAACCATTCAGACACAACTTTAACACAACTGTGATAACTCCAATGACAATACATCCATATATATTTTCCAAACCATGTAATGTTTTAGAAGCATTAAACATTTATGAATATATATATGGTATACCTATATCTATAGTTGTATTAGGATAATAAATCACAATTTATACCATATATATATATATATATATATATATATATATATTATATATATATATAAGCGACTCAAGCTAAGTATTATAGCTAATAAAACAACTAATAAGTATACAGTATACTCTAAATAGATAAAATATCTATCCATTATCTAGAGGTATCACGTATAACTTGTTTAATCAAGATTATGGTTTATCTAAGTCTATATATTATGTGCAAAGATTTAGAAATGAGTATTTTGACTAAGTTAAAAATATATATATACACAACAGTCCAAAACTTGTATATTATGATATACTCAGTCCTATATATAAACCTAACCATGATTATAAATAAACTATATTATATATAAAGGTAAATATTATTCATATGCACACAATCATATTACAAACCCAACCAACTATAAGAATTATAGTTAAATTTGAGGTGGGTATGAATACATATATATTCTCCTATGGATTTGATAAATTTATCTCATATTCATATCTATATTAAGATATATTAAACACCTCAGTAACAGATTTATACCTTAAACTTCTATGGCTTGAAATAAATAGTTATAAGGTTTAATATAAATATTAAAGCAATCTACAGGGTTACACAATAATGTATAAAGAGTTTTCCCATTTCACACAATGAAACCCTTCAATATGACTATAGTGAAATACAAGTCAATTAATATCATCAAGTTATTTTCATGTTTAAATCACCATATAACATGAATATTACAACAAAAACCCATCAATTTAGAATAATTATTTTAGGGCATAGAATCATATATTACAGAGTTATAAGTTTATACAAATTTATCTTAACATGCATTATCTCTCTCTCTCTCTCTCTATATATATATATATATATATATATATATATATATATAACATGAATACTACAACAAAAACCCATCAATTTAGAATAATTATTTTAGGTCATAGAATCATATATTACAGAGTTACAAGTTTATACAAATTTATCTTAACATGCATTATCTCTCTCTCTCTCTCTCTATATATATATGCATGCACACACACACACACACATGCATGCATGTCTGTGTGTGTGTTTATATATATTTATTTATCAATAGGTTAATTAAGTCTTGAAAGAAATGTATATATATCCTTGTATATGTATACACGATTATATATGTTTAGAATAGTATTTATAAACAAGCTCATACCCTATAATGGCTTATAAAACTTAATTCATATTATTATACAATCATTCAATGATTGTTCATAAAATGAATAGTTTAAAAATTCATTATAAATTATGAGATTATAATCCCAAAATTGCCATTCTCTCCTACTTATGCTAAAACATAAACCCTATATATATATATATGTTTTATATTACACTACCTAGTTCAATAGTTTTAAGTTTAACCCAAAAGGCCAAGTTGTGCCCCCAATTTTGGTTAAATAACTTAGCCTATTAGATAAATCATGTATACTATATATGAAAATAAAATTTCCATTATAATGTTAAAATAACTAAGAGAGACTCAATATAAGGTCTGTATAAAAATATATCTCAACTAACAGTTAAGTCCTAACCCCAAAATTAACTCATGTTTATTTTTGTCTAAATAAAGACACAAAATTTATACCATTAAAACATAATGTATTATAGTTTTAGCAATGAATTTACATAGTATGTCCATCCAAACCTAGATTTTCTAGGTTATATGCTTGGTTCTGTGGATGGTTGAGCCATCCACAGGGTTGATCATTTAACCCTTTATTAATTTTTTAACAACAAAACAACTAAAACCCTTATGAAATTATTCACCATAATTCATCGATAAATTTAAATACAACACCATCTTGTTAAATAAGCTCTCAAGATAGTATATTTTAAAAAAATTCTAATTCCCATCTTGAATCTATTTTCTTTTTTCTCCTCTATGTGCCATCTCAAGCTATGTCCACCTAGACATCCTTTCTCCTCATTTTATTCTCTTGCATGTTATGAGAGCCCTCAATTTTTTTTGGAAAAATAATGACTAAGTCAAATCTTGTAATAAAAAACTAACATAAACTAACCATCCTCCATAATTTTCTCATGAAAAAATCCTAAACTCTATGATTGTTTACATATATACTTTTTAACTCAAGTCACCACCATACTAGAACCCTAATATCTCAAAAATTCACAATTAAACAATATAATAATATTTAAAATCATTTAAAAAGTATGCATGCACATTGAATTCACACATTCACTTTAAGATTTTTACTTTAAATAATCAACTTTCATAGGGTCATTCAACATTATAACTATTATCAAATAAATTGACCATCACTACTAGTAATTAACACATTTACTAACACAATTACTTGCAATATTAATTAACTAATGTAATTATTGTAATTAACTTAGTATATGGTTATTAACAATTCCTAATCATAAATGATTTACCATAATCATTATACAATAACACTAATATCATAATGACAATGCCAAACTAATTTAACTCTTGCCTTGTTACTTAGTAATTAAAATATTCATTTATCACACACAATGCCTTAAAATTTTCTAACAAAGTATCAAGACATTTCTAATTTCAAAGATAATCTCACATACCTTTCTTTACATTGATAGCCATAAAACATACCACAAACAATCATGGATTCTAACTATGTTATAGAAACATCATAACCATGATAATCTAAATATGTAAAAATAATGTATGACAAAACCATATTGAATATGAGCATCAATCAAAAATAAATATCACTACAAAAAGGACTTTAGAAATCATTGAAATGCAGATAACATATTATCAAATCAAATACATATTAAAATATATCTAAATTCATCAATGCATATAATTTCATATTATCTATCATGGTGTGTGTAGTTTTTATAGTTTTTCCCTCTACTATCCCCCAACACTTCCATCTATGCCACCCTCTCTAATTATTCCCTCCCTTTGTATCTTTTTAAGGGATGGATTTACCCTACATCCACATCATAATAATTATGGTAGTTATCCTTAAAAATTATATAGTCCATAATATACTACCACATTAAACTAACAACATGATCTTCATGTACACAAAATAAAAGTATAGTTAACTCCATGGTTAATCAATAATGTAAATTAAGAAACATATAACTACCCATAATTAGCATATTAAATCAAGCTTGACCAAAAAAATAAATAACCAAATAATAAACATAAAAAACCACAAATTAATAGGTTATTAGGTCTAGTGAGGAATCAATATGTTATATGAGACATGATGAAGGATGTGATTAGCTAAAATATGATATCTATTAATGGTATTATAGAGAATAATTTATTATACAAAAGGAGTGTGAGGCACCACATGGGTGATGTGTAAATCCTTAGTAAGGATGAGACATAGTATAAAAGTGTGAAAGTGATAAAAAAAATTGACATCAAGGACCTAAGATACTTTGAATACAAAACACAAATCTTAGGTTAAAAATTGAATAACATATCTCATTCCATGAAATCATATATGCATGAAAATTAATATTCTCCTACCTTCCCAAAACATGTTCCTCATTCCTTAGGACCCTTTATAGAGTCATCAGTTTACTAAAAATATTGTGCACATATATGATAAATGAGGTGGCACTATATGATATAATAAGACCTCATATTCCACTCTATTGTCCTACCATACCCCAATGGACCTTGGATCTATCATGATGCCAACTATGGAGTTTGAACTTCAAGTAGAATAGGAGATGTTCCAAAAGATAATGTATTATATTATGACTTAACGTTTAATATTGTATTTACCTTATGTTTATTTTGTGACATGGATTTATGCAATATTATATTCTTACTCCATACTTATTCATAAAAATAATCATGAGTGAAATAAGTGACTAACATAAGAGATCCTACACTTGGTCACTAGAAAGAAGTACTAAAAGACCAAGATGTTGAAAAATTCCTCGACTTTCCCATAAGTGAGTGTGTAATCTCAATATTTCCATATGTGTTCCTAAAATTAATCAAAATAATTGGAATATGGGAATAATGAAAGTTTCATCCATGTAATAAATGGTACAATGATGGGTATACTTTATAGCTGATCATAAGGATGAATGGTAACATCATGGAAGTGATGTGTATTTTACTATTATATCCAAGTCAAAAGAAGGTATACTATCCCATAAAAACTCTAGTGAAATGAATAATTAAAGTAGAGATCATCTAAAAAAGAGGGGGAATAAAAAGGGTTATCACAAAGAGACAAAAGGTAAACACAAAAATTTAAACCAAAAAAGTGTTACCTAAGATTTAATTTAGAATGAAGGTTGAAAGTAAAAATAAAAGGTTTAAATCAAGGAAACCATGATGTAAAAAAATGTCATATATTTAAATTAAAAAGTTAAAAATGAGATAAAACCATGATAAAAGTGAGATTAATTAAAAAAAGGCAAAAATATGCTTATATTCAACTTTAAATATCAAATCCAATCATATGATAATGTGAATTGTAATACAATAGGGCACACAAAAATGTTCTCATAAATGTTGATAGATATTTTTAATACATCATTAGTAAAATATGATTTGTCCTTATGTGTATAACATATAACTTTAATCATGGTATCATATATATTTGTAGAGATCCATGTGAGGACTTCCTAACACATGATCTCTTTGGATAAATTAGGAGTATGATAAGAAGAAAGAGGATAATGTGGTTCCTCTCATGAGGAATAATAAATATGAGGAATATGCATTGGTGTATGGTTGATATCCTTTGATATGTAAGAAGTCATGGGTGTAGGAGAATTATAAGCCTTCATCCTAGAATGATCTTGATAATAATATTGTGAAGATGAAGGTGTGGAATATGGAAAATAACTAAAATTCTACTGAAGTACTCTACATTCACTTGTATGATGTGTAGCACATTGATACTAAAGAAAATATTTTTCCCCATGCTTGGGTATATACTCTAGAGATATCTTAGGAGGAGAAAGGATCTTATTATAGACACTATTTCTTAATTATATCAACCCTATCATTTATACTTGGACTATACATATCATGGATGTATCTTTAGTTTCTAAACCTTTCTAACTACCAAAATGCTTGCATACACTATATATCTATGATTAATTAATTATTTATTATTTAAACTAATGTTATTATGATGAATTAGACCTGTTATCTTACCCAAAATTTTATAAACATATTTATCTTCCATCTCTTCAAGTTTTGGACTTGCACCAATTTTCTAATAGCCCAAATACTTGCATCCTAGTTAGATTCTTGCATCAACACAAGTGTCTTATTTGAATGCAAGTGTCCAATTACATAAATTCATCTAATTTATAAATTAAACATATACCTATAGTCAACCCAAGTCCTTTAATGTGATAGATTATCAAAATTGGTTGGTATAAATACAATATCAACCCTCGTTCATTCCTCACCTAGATAAGACCTAGAGAGAATAATTTTTTTTACCAAAAGCATTATATCAAACACTAAAGTGATCAAATCTTCCCTATTTTATCTTATTTCCATATCAATTATAGGGAAATCATATCTATAGGTCTGAAGTACTAACGAGCAGCCTAATAGCTATATTTTACAAGTTACAATGTAGGTCATTGTTGTACTTTCTTATCACACATTACATAATTTAAACACAAGCCAAAATATAGGGGATAACTACACAAGTATGAGGCCCTCTTTGGATTAGTGGATATTTAGGTAGTGATTATTTATATAGTGTCTTTAAGCTACTTGACACCATGTGCCCACTAACACATTTTCTCCATAACCATTATGAATATGAATAACTAGGTTATTTCTAATTTACAAGGAATAATAGTCCATGTCCCAAATCCAAATTCATTAGGACAAAGGTGACATAGAACCCATAAAAATCTAGGTGGTCCTATATAGCTTAAGTATGTATTCTATAATAGACACATGCATCCAAGTTAGATAGTAGTATAGATGTAAAGGTCCTAGGTTAAAATATGTGTTTGCATCTACAAAGGCAAAATTTATATAATCAAATGACTATTTTAGAGTATATATCTAGTCCACTTTCTACCTATTCTAGATAGAAACCTATATTATCATCAAAATCAACTAATTATATTTTTTTCATTGTTATTGTAACATCTAACATCATTTTACTTTTTATTTTTAGAATCTCAACATAAAAAATTCAATATATGTTTATTTGAGTTTCACAAGCAATTAGCCAACTTTATAGATAGCCTACCATCCTTGTGGTCTAAGATATATCTACCACTTCAACCCTAGATCCCCCATTAATCTATATTATTAGGGTTAAACATTTGGTGACCCCAACCTCTAAGTCTTTATGTGAAAACCTAGTTGGCCTAGGGTTTCTTATTTTCTAATTTTTAAATGTTGTAATTATTCAATTTTAATTATTATTATGATGATTTATTGATCCTTAGAACTCATATGAATTTTTATCTAATTTTCACATCAATTTTTAAAATATTCAAAATGGATACAAAGGAGCCTCTTCATCCTCCTAAACCTAAAGAGGGTGATAGCTATCATCCCTCTAACTAGGACCATTTTATCATTCTCTCAAGGGCTAGATGGTGTGTGTGTGTGTGTGTGTGTGTGTGTGTGTGTGTGTGTGTGTGTGTGTGTGTGTGTGTGTGTGTGTGTGTGTGTGTGTGTGTGTGTGTGTGTGTGTGTGTGTGTGTGTGTGTGTGTGTGTGTCTATATATATATATATATATATATATATATATATATGCATGTTCAATATAAATCACCTAAGATTTGTGCTTGTGAATACCTAAAATATCTAATCACCAGTATGAACAAGTTAATAAATAAATTTAAAAAATAGATTACATGCTTACAAAATCAAATGTATGGTAATGTTAATCATGTGATTTAATAATCATCTACTAATTTTGTGAAAAAAAAGGTTTCCCATCGAAATGAAAACATGAAACAAAATACATCTAAAACAACTGATTATAAAGTGAATAAAAGGCTACTAAGAGTCCAAGTTAAATCCTAAGACAAATGATTCAAGATAAAGTGGTAAAATTGCCTCCTCTAAATCCTATAATGATAAACCAATATTATTATGCATACAATAAAATTCATGGGCATCTTATATATTATTTTTTTCATTGAAGATAAAAATATAAAGTATAAAAGGTAGTGGTGATAATTTCATTATACATCCACCAAGAGACCCACTAACATTATAAGTTCTCCTACTGAAGCACAAGCACCAAAATAAAATTCAATGGAAGAAAAGGGTAAAAAAGAACAAATGAATACATAAAATACCATTATAAAAAGAACCAATGATATTCAAACCACCATAAACTAAACCATGTGAGATACCTTTGTTTATCAATACCAAACAACAAAAGGAAACATTTGAAAATGATTATGATAGTGGTGATACTATTTTTAATACCTATATGGTATAATTTTTTTTGAGAAAATTTCATATTGATCCACTAAATACCCTAAAAATGATCTATTTATACATACATGACTTGGTACATATTAGTTGAATCCATCTCCAGAAAGTACAAAACTAAATATAGATACAATCAAGGCCAACCATGTAGATTAGTATGTTTGTAACATATTAACATATAAGTTCCACATGGATAGAAATAATGGTATACTAAAAAGGTTACAACCATATTTTTTCATAATTAATTATTCATATGTATATCCTTAAGAATCAAAGACACAAGCAAAACTAGTATTTCCATTACCACTTGATCATTATAGTCAAGCTTTCTTATTTCCAACTAGTTTTCATTGTATATGGTGATTAATTCATCACCACTTAATATAAATTTTAAATAAATTGAATATTTTATAATATGAACCATATTTAGATATCTAGTGACTTAAATATTTTATTTATACACACATATGTTTAGTGTGATTTATGCATAAATAGATATATGGTCTATGCATTTTTTGACATAATTTTTTTGCTCTACTCATATCATTAGGACATTGGGATTTATCTCTACTAATGTTACCATTATTTTTGGGGAATACACATATTTGATCATGATACACCATGTTATATCATTCTATGGTCACTTTACATTGTCATGTTTGAGTTTATATTATGCAGTTGATGTTTTTCACAGTGTATGTGATATGTTATGCACTTGATATTTTTTGATAACACATATATCCAAAGACTATTATGTTATGTTTATGTTAGTTTATTATGATTTAATTTATACACTTATTTGAGTTTCTTGCCTTGATATTGTCTTATTTATTTGAGCATTTGAATATGATCCATTGTTTGAAACCCCCGTGCCTTTGTTTTCCTCTTTGACATTTGTATATGTCATTGATTATTGTATGTTGAGATTTGAATATGTCATTTATTAATTTATGTACATTTAGATGTGATGTTACTTCAATTGTGTGACATTTGAAAATGAGCCTTATTTATTGTCTTTTTTGACTTTTGTCTCTTGATTTTATTTTTCAAGTATTCTTGTGTATGTGTTTGATTATTTGTTGATCTTGTAGTATTACTATCCAAACATTACCATGATCTATATAATGCATATTAAGACTTGGTGTGATCAAATTTGTCATACTTCAATGATATATCTACCTAGAAATCTTCCATCTATATGTTACATGGTACATTCATAGCTTACATGGTTATGTTATCCTTTTGAGATAAGGTAACTACCACTTTATATATTCCTCACCTTAAAAGGGGATATATTTGTGGGGGAGTGACATGGAGGCATGAATCCCACAATTTTAAACTTTTCTTATTTACCAGGGTCATGATTTGGAAACATGTTATCCATATTTTTTTAGTATACAACATACCCATATTGTAGTGGGGGCATGTTTTAGAACCATGTCCTCCACATGGCACTTACACCAGTTCTCAGATTTAGATTATAGTGGAGGAATGTTTTAGAAACATGTTATCTATATGGGCAATTATATTAGTTTTTTTATTTTTCCATATATATTAGAGGCATGTTTTAGAAACATGTTCTATATGCTTACATAGTTTCTAAATTGGATAAATTGCATAGTTATATGATTTAGATACACATTTGTGGCATAATTTTATACATTGGTATCATATACATAATATTTTAATCATGAGATATATTTAAGGTGTATATGTTATGCAATGTGTGACTAATATTTCAAAATCAAATAGGTTTTAAAATTTAAATACTTTCAGGGATTGTCATCACTCACTAGGTTAGACTTTTATGGATTGTATTGAGCCAATATAATGTATTAGTTTTTTCATTTTTTGTATTGTTAAGGTGAAAAATCACTCAATATTTCCAGTTTTATATGATGTAATTGAGTAAATAATCCAACCTCACTAGTTTTAAAGTTTGATTTGACTTGGTTCATTCACACTCACTAGGTTATAATTATGATTGGGTTGCACATTTGAGCTATTATAAATTTCTAGGTGATAACTCATTTTTTCTCCAATGTTGGGGGCATGTTACATCCAATCTCTCTTTATCTCTTTATATATATGTACTTTATAAATTTATATATGTTTTGACCTCACTTTTAGTTATTCATAATGATACATCTTTAAAATTAAATTGACAAAAGGCAATATGGTTGCAACAATACACAAGTGTACTCATAAACCTCTCTGATTATTTTTTTTTCAGTTTAATTATTTCAATTTCATGTTATATGCATTAATTATAT
This sequence comes from Torreya grandis, assembly GCA_037957365.1. NCBI lineage: Eukaryota > Viridiplantae > Streptophyta > Pinopsida > Cupressales > Taxaceae > Torreya > Torreya grandis. The sequence goes on along the minus strand of JARHVA010001115.1, from coordinate 798,271 downwards.
TTTTTAACATTCTCTTAGTTACAAGTCATTCATAGGAAATCACTAGAGTTTAACTCAAGAAAAGATAAGGTGTGTTATACACACCCATGTACACATTTTTTTACTTTAAACTAGAAATTCCATTACTAGATTAAAGTGAGGAGGGATGTATCCACTATTTTTGAATTATATAGCACCTCAATATTGTACACATGAAAAATAAATATCATGGATGTACCTTCAACATATAGACATTTCCCATTGCTAAAAGTCTCACATACATTATCTCTCCATACCTAATTGATTATCTCTTAGTCTGACCAATGTTATTTTGATGAATTACACCTGATATCTTTACTAGAATGTTATTAACCTACTCATTTTACAACTCTACAAGTTTCTAACCTACATCTATTTTACAACTACATGGCAAAAATGTCTTATCCCAATGGAAATGTCTAATGCCCTAAAGTTATCCAATTTACACATGAAATGTGAAGATATGGTCAACCTAAGTGATTTAATGTCATGTATTCTCAAAAAGGGTTGGTATAAATAAAAGATCAAACCTCATTCATTCCTAACCTAGAAAATACCTAGAGAAATAAGGCAATTTACCAGAAGCATTGTATCAAGAACTCAAGTAAGAAAAGCTTCCCTATTTTATCTATTTCCATATCAATCATAGGGACAACACATTTATAGGTATAAAGAAATAAATGATTATTCCAATAGATATATTCTATAAGTTACAAGCTAGGTCATTATTATTCTTTCTTATCACACATTGTATGATTCACACACAAGCCAACATGCATGAGAGAACACATAAGTCTAAGGCCCTATTCAGATTATTGGCTATGTAGGTAGTGATCATTAAAAAGGGTTATTTCGGGGAATTTGACACTGTATGGCCATTAAGCCATTTTCTGTAACCAATATGAAGATGACGAATTAGGGTTTTATTATTTAAAAAAGAATGATAGTTCATGTCACATATATACATAAACTAAGGTGAAGTTGACATAGAACTAGAAGCATCTAGGTGGTCACATATAGTTTGAATAGGTATTATATTCTATCCACCATCATCTAATTTAGATAATAACATTGACATAACCTTCCTAGGTCGATGTAAGTGTTTTTAGCTACATAGGCATAATTTATAGAATCAAGAAATTATTCTAGAATCTAGATCCACTCCACTTTCTACCTTTTCCAAATTTATATTTATATCAACATAAAAAATAGATAAGTATATTATTTTAATTTTTAATACAATATTTATCATATTTATACTTTCTATATTTGTCATCTCAACATAATAAATTTATTATATATTTATCTAAGTTTCAAAAATAATTGGCTTGATCTATAGTCTACCATCCTTGTACCATAGTATATATATACACCTTTAACCCTATATTCTCCCATAATCTATATTTTTAGTCTTAAACACTTATCACTATAAAGTCTTGTTTCTTTAGGATGAAGTGCATTAATATAATTTTGAAACCACTGATAGTGTATCAAAGTATAAATATTTGGGAAAGTAAAATAACAAGTTTGTCTAAGATTATCTAACTAGGTAGGTCTATTATTTATGTTAGGAATAGAGTTTTATATTTGATATTATTCTAATAATCTTTGGTATTCTTTAAAATCCTTGTCCCAATGACTAAAAATCCTATGAAATTCATAATATGGCTCATATACCCATCATCAAGGTAGAGAGGCAAGCTTCAACATGGGTACTATGTCATCAAATATATCATTGTGATCCATCCATATATGAGTAGGATATATAGTTTTAATATATAACCTCATTACAGGTCAAAGTAATGTGGATGATGTATTGGGGAAGGTTGCTCTAAGAATCAAAAAATATAATGAATTAATATGATCCCATTATGACATGATCAAGGAGTATACTCATAAGGGGCTTAGAGGTGACTAAATTCAAATGGGAAGAAGTTAATACCTACTCCACCTCATACCTATGAACATAAATAAATAATAAATGATGTGAGGTTTAATATAAGGATAACGAACTAGACCTACTAAATGAATACTACGTATATGTAAAGTAGGCTGATAATAATGTCATAAATAAGATTGATAAAAAATATTTTATGCATCTTTGGCTTAAGGATAACCACCTAAGAATGGGAGGTGTATAGGTATTGATATATAAGGCATCAATTAATCTATTAGCTAAATAAGAATGATAAATTGATTATTTATGTTTTATTATTGAAGAATGAATTTCATCAATTTATTTCTAGTGAGAATTAGGTCTCAAAGAATGGGGTAACTAAGTGATAATGCTATAAGAGAGATATAATGTTTTAACCTTAAGACTAATTTCATTAGGATTATAATATTTATAATATAATATTTTATAAGGTGTGTTACCCACAAGCTTAAGGAGTCCATTATAATATAAGTTAGAAGTGATGGGATAATCGAATCATCAATATTCATGAAGTGGAATTATAGGTAAAGGTTTAAGGGTAGTGATTTTAAAGATAGTATTCTTAAAATTATTTAAAATTCTAAGTGTTCATATCTCATTGAATTTTTTATATATCGCCATTGTGAGAAAATTTGACACATTGACATGCTGAAGAGGTGATGTATCTCATTCAATATGTCCAAGCTCATCCAATTATAATGTTATATGATAATGGTAAAGTAAATAACGTGACCTTAAATTTAACAATGATTGGAAGGACCATGATGGGGATACAAACACAACCACTAGGATATATTTATATTCAATAATAGCATTGACACTTAATTTGGGTATTTTTACGGTTGCATTCAGAGTATCCAATAGTTTCATTTTAGTTAAAATAAGTGACACAAGTTCATGACCCTTAATTGATCAAGGCATGCTTGAATTTAATATCACCTACCTAAATATTAATACATAAAGGAGGATCATTTATAATTAGTAATATCTCATCAATAATCACATAAGTAATAGTAAACTTAAGTGAAAGAGAGGCATCCAAAGTTTCATCAACATAGATGCACATCTCTTCACAGTTTGGATTGAGACAAAGTAGCTTCTTTTCATATAGGCGGAGGTCAGGTGATGTTCATTTTGAATAAAAGTTGCATCAATCAATTATGATGATGAGGAGAAGTCCTAATGATCTCCAAAAAAGTAATTTATGAGGGGAATCAAGAGAATTATAAAATGGGGTCCCACTCATCATCTCTCGATGGAAATGAACTAGACTAAGATAAAAGTTCATAATATTGAAGCAAATGAATTGATGGAGTTGAATTACACTTAAATTGAGTAGAAATAGAATTTTTTTTCTTAGCTAATGTAGTTTGGCTAAGGATATCAAAAAATATTGAGTTTTTTTATGTAGTTTGTTCCATGGGAGATTTATAAATTGCATGCATTGAAATGGTTGATGTAATAAGAAAAAAAATAGAGTCTATCAAGCTAGTTGATATAGTTGGTTGGGATCTGGGAATAGTTGATTGTATTGATATATTTGATGTAGTAATTCATATCTAGCCAATTTTATTGGGATGGATGATGCATTTGGCTCATTTTTGACAAAATATATTTGGCTAGCTAATGCAATTGGTTCAAATTTGGATGATTGTATTAGGTTGGCCAATGTAGCAAAAATATAAGGATGAAATTGCATAGACTATATTATACTAGTTGATATACTTTAGGAATGACTATTAGAATATATTGAGGTAGTTGATATAATTTTATCAGGTGTTAATGTGGGTGATTGAAATAATATGGTCAATTCAGTCATAGGAAAAGAGTTATTATTGAATTTTTTATACACAACATATATAAAATGAGATGGATATGTGCCTTAAACAATTTGGTAAGTGGAAAAATTATTATAATTATAGTGTGGATATGAATAAATATAATATATTGTTATCACTCAGAAGTGCACCCTTACTGAGAATGTGTGCCTATTCTCACTTCTACTGTTATAACAAAAACTCTTCAAGGTGTGGGAAATTATAATCAGAGAGAATATAAATATGAATGGATGGTTACCTTTGGTACATACACCTAATTATCTATAAACTCTCTCACATAGTGCTTTTTTGACTAGGGAAAGGAGTAAAAGAACAAAGTTAAAATTGAAAATGGTAAGGAAAGCTGAAAGTTGGGGTGATGCACCAATGTTAGGATATTATATATATATATATATATATATATATATATATATATATATATATATATATATATATATATTATAATTAAAATAAACTTACAAACATTCAATTCATTCTCATAAAATTACTTGTGCATTAGTATTTCATACAGAGGTCCTGACAAACACTCACACTAGCTTGGAAGGAATGAACAATGGTTGAATTCACTTCCAAATTAAGTAGAAACAAGAATTAGACACTCTATATGAAATTAAAGATTTATAATTTGATTAATAAAGGTGAATTATTCATACATAAACCTATGAAATATATTAATTCACTAAGTTCAATCAATGAATAATAAACACACACTTCATAAAGCTTGAGAATAGAGGAACATTTAGCTCTTTATTTATTCAAAGGTGATATAGTAAAAAATATTGGTATATTTTATATAATAAAAAATAATAATAATCCATTAATAATTAAAAAATTAATGTACATATATAAAATAATAATATAGATAGAAGACAATACGATCTAGATTAGTCCATATGCAAGTCCTAGTTCACTCTTCCTTCTACTACAAAATCAACTCAAAATTGAACTACACATTCAAATCCACTTTTAATTCCATATAAAATCCAATATATAATTTTATTTTTAACATTATTTCATGGAATATGAAATTTTAGGAGCCAAGTATACTATTATTTCATGTTTGAAAAGTCAAAAGGCTCTTCATGCATCTTGAATCTTGAGTTAACTTGTGATCTTGCATGCAACTTTTGATCTTATTTAGTTAAATATTTTTGGTCTTTAGTTAAATTATTTTGTTTTTAATTCATATTAAATTTATACTTTATTTACCTCCATTTTCATCTTGAGTTTACTAGAAGTATCCTGACTTCACACCTGAAGTTCAACTTTACTTATCTTGACTTGCAACTTGCATGCAACTTGACTTTTTGAATTTTATAAATTTAGACTAAAGTGGACATAGTAAGAGATTAATTTAATGATTATTTTATTATTATAATTTTTAATTAAAATAGGGCCTCAAATATTTACCTAAAATCTAACTCAACTTCTCCATTTTGCATGTTTTGAACCCACTTATCTTGACTTGCAACTTTGACAAGAATCTTGAAAGTACTATGAGAGATAAAATATTTATGGATATTGATAATTATAATAGAGGAGGAAAAAAAATATTATTTTATCATGATAAAAATGGTTTCATATAACTTTAAACAAAATTTTATATACATAATCTATGTACAACTCCAAAAAACACCATTTTATGCTCTCATATGCTCTCTTGTTCTCAGGAAATATTGATTTGAATTAAGGGGTATAAAAAGAGTTATATGCCTAAAAAAACTTTCATAATATTATTATTTTATATTTATAAATTTTTAATACCTATAAAAGTTTTAAAATCTCCAAAATTGTTCACCAAATGCCCTAAGAAAAATTCACAAAAAGTGTCTGCTTGCTACCCTTGGGATGACCTGAAGATGTTTTTCAATAAGGTGAGAATATTTTGAATTATATTTAATTTAATTATAATTTATTTATATCTTTAAATGAATTATTCACACTATAAAATCAAATTTTTCGATTGGAGGGACCTGAAACACCCATTTCCAACTTCATTTGTGAGGAAAAAAGTGAAGAAACCTTCATTCCCTTCATGATCAAACCTGTATATTAGAATTTTATTTATAATAAGTTAAATTAAGTACTTTAAAACAATTTTAAACATTAAATTATATTAAAAAAATAACAATATTTAAAATTTCAAGAGTTTTTATTTAATAAAACTCAAAATATTCACTTTTTGGTGTTGATTAGCTTGCCCAATTTCATATCTGAATCCCTGTACATCTGTGTTTTTAAATATTATTGAGTTTTTACTTATAAATACCTAATTATTTTTTAATTATTACCTATAATAAATCCTATTATCATTATAATAGTTGTATGTTCTCAAACAATCACTTAACCCTCTCAAAAATTACCTTTTCTAATTGTCTCTTTTGCTTGCTTAAAACTCTCATGCTTGATCATTTTCCTTTATTCATAATTTTCCATGAAATTTTGATTTATAATGAGTATAAATTTCTTATATTCATTATAATATATCAAAAAAACTTTATTTTACAATAAAGAACTCAAAAATGCAAACATACTGCTTAAAACTAAGCAAATGAGGGTTTAAGAGCACTTGTTCTTATTAACAATTGTTCATAAAGTTAATCAAATATAAATTTAAAAAAATGTATGTAATATTGATTTAATATGGTCCAAAAGATCCCCATAATACCTTTTTATCCAAATCCTTTTCACCTTCATGTACTGAGCATCTAAAAATTACCTTCACTAACTTACAAATAACTAATTAGACGAATAAAAGAGACCTCTCTCAAAATTTGGACTTGTGAGTTATTAATGATAATTATTTTGGCCTGATTAATGTTTTATTATGTATTTAATAATTTTTTTTACCTTTAATACATGAATATATTCCTTGCACCTAATCAACTTTGACTAATGATGGAAAAATTGTTAATAGATACACCATACCTCATGTTTTTCACATTAACCACATTTTCATCATTATTTATAGAGTGAGTATCAACCAATTATTACAAAAAATTAGGGAATGATATTTATTAGTATTATATTAATTATTTTTAAGTGGGTATTTATAAATCACAAGGTGACAATTAACCTTATTGAGAGAATCAAGCTCAGCTTTAGAATCATGGGATTTATATACCTTTTCATAGGTTGGTTGATGATTTTAAATAATGGTTTCATGATTGAAATTTGGACCAATTATAAACTCATGATAAAAATCCTAAGTTGTATAAATTTTTCATGAGAATATCCACAACTTATGTGATACCAACAAAACTTATGGATTGTAATAATGTTTGGTAGGGAAATTAGGGTCAAGTTATCTTGCTAAATGTTTATGAATACATTTTTAGATTTCCACTATGGAAAGAGGTTTATAAACATAAGTATTATTTATGCATGATGATGAAGAGGGAGGAACCTAAAAGGTGATTTTTATGAGAGGTTAGGAAATAGTCACCTTGTTTGAGCCATCAAGAAGAATAATGTGGATGGTATGTATATAATCATAAGTGTATATAACACCATCATTAGTGACATAATTTTTTATTATCTCATAATAATATGACTTCCTGATGTAGGTTGGGAAGACTCAAACTATCTTATGTGAGAATATTGGCAATTAGCTTGTTTGAGAGCTTCTTCCAAAGATTTTGTAGAGAGAGTCCTAACTTTATATTGGAGTTTAGGATGAACATCATTAGTGAACAAATGGAAAGGTTTGTATTTGGACATATTATGTTCAAATTCTATAGTAAATTTATATAATTTTTAATTAATGTTTGGGAGGTTTTGAATTCTTCCTATTCATAATCAATGAAATGGGCTGAACTATTTTTAGGGAAATCACCATTTTGAAAATTTTGAACTGAATCATTAACTAAATCTTTTAAACTAGTGATATTATTATACTTGAGTTTATTATACCCATATTTAGCATCACTTGAAATAATTTTGGCTAAAATTAGGGTAGTGGAAAACATATTTAGCTTAATCCAATATTTTTGAAGGTTACTGAAAGCTTTCAAATGTAAAACAAGATTAGCACATCCATTATAGGTAATAATAAGAGTGGTACAACCTATGTATATGTTTTATATTTGAGGAATTAATGGTTCATATTTAATATTAACAAATGGGGGTTGAGGAATAAGATTACCATGTTCATTTTTAAGGGCATGAGCAGATGGGCATTTGGATTTTTCACTCCCTATTGAGGTTTTTAAGGATGACTTTATGATTTCTAATTTTTATTTTTCATTTACATTATTTGATTGACATTTTTATTTTTTAAGGTATCCATTAGATTCATGGATTTCAATAATATTTAATTGGTATTGAGATTTTTTAAACTAGTATATGAAATTTTAGATGCACTAGCGGTAGAATTAAAATGAGTATTAATATGGGTGGTTTAAGTAGGCCCAATAGAGGAAATGCCTTTCATGCTAGTGGTTATACTAGATATAATGGAAAAATAAGAAAGGGAAGAAGTCATGTATTGACCTTCCTCGAATCCTATATAAATTATATATGTAAGTGAAGGGGGACATCCTATGGGGGTCTCATCATGAGGTTATAGATTACAATGTAATCCTTGCCCCTATGTTGAGCACTGTCATTAATGAATAGGATCATTTTAGTAGTATACTCCAAATAACTCTCATCCTTGATAACATAATGTAAGGAGGATAGTTAAAAGGATCAAGAGGTTGGGAAATAGTGAGTGGATTATAATCTATAGTTATAGTAGCCATATGAATATTTATTATATCTTGTTTGTTTATAATTTTAAAGTGATATTTAAAATATTTATGGGAATTAGTTAAATCCATCATATTATGAGGTTTTCTCTATTAAACATCATAAAATTTATATGGCATGATTGAAGTATGAAGTGTAAAATGAATTGGGGTATCCAAGTAAGATAAAATATAGAAAAAATAATTATATTAGCCATCTCAATAAAGTAGAGGAAGTAAAACTATATCAAATAGTTTGATGTAATTTACTAACCAATATGTTTGAGATAAAAATTGTTTTAAATAATTAAATGTAGTTTGGTGAGAAAATAATATATAGCCTTGAAGTAAATTGTATCAATTTTTTTGATTCATTTACATTGGTGGAAGATGAGAAATGAACTTTATAAAACATGTTGACATAGCTTATTCTAAATGTATGCTTTCATGTATGCATCATGGCCATGACACTTGTCTCTTGATTTCTACACTTACACTTAGTTTTCAATGTTGTGAGGGACCTCATTCATCTCCCCTTACTCCTTGGGTGAATTTATGGACATCATACCCCATCCCCACAATTGTTTACACATATTATACTCAGATTTGTTGTTCATACACATGATCAAATTGTTCTATCTATCTTGACAACCATGTGAATGTTATATCTAACATACATTGAAAATTACCTATTTATGCTTAGATTACCTTACATTTTGATGTCATGTATAAAAATTATATTGGTTTATCACATAAATATAATATGCTTTCAATTTAACACATATGATGTAAATATTTTATTTTGAGGATAATTATTGCACAGGTTCAACAAATTCCCTCAAAATAAGGGGCATTCATAGGGGTTTTTCATAGAGATCAGGCCATATGAGTTTACGTAGAACATATTTTTCAGTACATAGACATAGATTATAGAGTTCAAAATCAAGAAAACATAGTGGAAAATAGTATGACACATACTAGTTTTAGTTTGGCATAAAAAAGCATAGAAGGACACTAAAATAACATAGAGGACTCTAACACAGTACATTACTATCTAAGGGACTATGATACTATCTAATATCCCTAGAAATAAGAAATTATAGAATTGATATAAAGGTGTATAAAATTATAGTTTAGGTTTGCATAGTGTTAGTCATAAATTATCAGTTATGTTGTATTTATTCTTATTTGCACCAAATGTGACATGATCACTCTTGTTTTAATTTTAGTATGCTCAGATATATATTACTATAACTTAGTCTAGAATACATATGCATAGATATCATAATTGAGGGCATGTGCTTGGCACATTATTTCCATTTTATCACTTATGCAATAGTTGATCAAATGGAATGCAAAACTCCATGTCATTCTTCATGTTGTATAATCTAGACACCATTTGCACTAGGTTAACACCAAATTGATTCCTAATTATGTCTATAGTTATTGAAATTATTGAGTAGCCCCTGAGTTACATACTTAATTTTTTTAGTGGCCATTGAGCCATTTTTCATTTTAGAATTTTTGAGTTCCCTAGAGCCATCCTACATATTTTTAGTTACATCACACAACTTTTAGTTGCATCGTACAATTTTAGCACAAATGAATCTACTACACATGGGTGGGTAATCATGGATTAATAACCTACTTTAGCTCTTGAACCATCAATCCAATCCAAGTTATTCATAGATTATGATCCATTGAATAGGGGTGGGCAATGATAGAGTCAAACATAGATTGAGTTATTGAGCCACCCACACATGGGGATTAATTAAACCATCATATCAGTCCAATTTATTCACTAATTTGATCATCAACTACACACATATGTCATGTCACAAGGTTTGTGTATTGGTTTGCATACCCAACAAGGTATATTCATTCTTTTCCTCTCTCTTTCATATTTCTTTCCTCAATCTTTTATTTTCATTTGATATTATTTAAGGACCAATTCATCCATGTTTCATTTATAAGATACATAATGGAGCACACTTTATAAACTCAGACCCAGATTCATAGGCTTCACCTCACGGGTAAGTTTAGGTATGCTTTTTTTCCACTTTATCCTAGTTATTTCACTTTGATACATTTTTATAATAAATGAAGGGTAAATGTAGTCATATAAAATGTCACTTGAGTTTAATGAGTGTCACTTGAGACCATCCTATCCCTAGATTAGCCCTATAACTATCTGAGGGACTCTTTTGATCCTTATCCAAATTTTTTGTAGATCTAACCCATCCCCAGATGTAATAAAAACTAGTCTTAGATCATTTCCTAGGCATCCAAACCCATAGTAAACAAGATTCCACCACCTAGACACTAGTGTGGCCTTTTGGACACTAGTGCATTATGATAGTGACCAAGGGACCACACTACTATCCCTTACCTCTTTTTCCTCCAACAAACATATTTCCATTTCTCAAGACACCTTAGGGTCCACCTAGACCTATTACATATCTTGATGAGCTCTAGATCAATATATATACACCACTTTTATTCCTTTACCTATTACATGAAAATTAGAACCAAATATATACAAACAAGATCAAAAAATTTGTGAAAATGAAGGTGATTAATCACTATTCTACCCTACTTCATATAACCATCTAAAGAAATCCTAAGCTTAGATTACTCATATTTATAGTTTCAAGTCACACTCAAATCACCCAAGTTGGCACTCATACTAGAATTCACTGACTCTTGCATCAACATTTAGACTTAGAGAAATACATTGGGCTTGATCCCCTCTTGAGGTATTAGTATGTAGGAAATTATCAATACAATGGAGTGTTGAGTTGATTTCTAACCTATCCAGCTAACATCACACTTTTTTCTACTTGTGCTCCTAAAATACCCTAATAACATGGAGATATAGGGTTTTGAATTCCAAATCAGTCAAAAATAGATAAAATATAGTGATTGAATACTCAAGAACACATTCATAAGGATATCAAACTCCAACAAAGGTCCACCTAGAAACTCATAGTCTCTACCTACAAGGGACACTACCATGCCCCAAAGGACACTAGCATGGTGCATTACTATCTATATGACTGTGTTATTATTTGTGAGGATTTTTTACTTAAAATTACTATTGATGACACCCTACCTAGTCTCTACATCAATTTCCATCCTGTCAATCACCTGTCTTAGTTAGTTTCTAGTTAAGTACTTTTTGTGAATCATTGTTATTTATTTAATAATTAGACTAGGTCAATTATTGTAAAAATTAGTGGATATATTTATTGCATATTTAGTCATTTATTTAATGTTAAAACCCTTTAACAACTTAGGGTTTTAAAATCCATAATTGCCTTAAAAATTAAATCATGGTGAATGATCCTAATCCCTCCTAAATATTAATATAATGATATATATAAACTCTATTCAGTCCTAAATGAGATGACTAACCTTTAACTATGTTGGTCAAGCTAACCTAGTTTCAAAGTTTACACTAGGTTACTAAATCGATATGATGGATGTATTTGGGAAAAGATGGATAATGGTTATAACTACATTGAAAGAGTTTACATAATAATAAAATATATGTCTTGACATAGTTAGAGGATAACAAATGGAAAGAGATAGATTAAGAGATAAAATATAGGTAAGATATAATGGATGCAGGGATAAATAAATAAATAATAATTTCTCTTATGAAGCACAATAGATCTACCCTCCCCTTTTTAAGTCTACCCTTTAATGTGTGCATTCAAAGATATTGAAACATTATATTTTTTGAAAGAGATAAAGTGTCAATAAATGATTAATTTTAAAAAATTTATATGTATAAATATTTGAATATTGAAGTAACTCTAAAATGGAAACCTTGGTTGCGGTACTATAGAGATAATAAATAATATTATATCATTGGGTTTGATCATATTTTCACACATAATAATCTATTTTAGTTATAACAACATGAAGTATAGTGTATAATATAAGCCTAGGGAGAATATTAGGTGTAAGATCCTAGCTAAGGTAATTTAGAGGTCTAGGATTGTGAGGAATAAATAGAACAAAATGCTATAATATATTAGTAATAGGTAGAAATTCCAAGTGAACCATGTAACAATAAGCATAACATGAAGGTTTATTACTAGGTTATTTAGTCATGATGAATTTTATCTGTGTTATTATATGATGCATCCATGGATTTATATGAAATTGAAATATGTGACATATGATAGGGAAATAATATGTAAATGAAATTAAAAAAACTTTTCATTAAAATATGATAAATATATTCTATCATTATAATCATGATGGAAATAAAAAAATCATGAAGTTAAAACCCTAATGGAATGGGTAGAAATAAAAGGAAACCCCTAATGGTAAACTAGGGTTTTGAGAAATGTTAAAAAATAAGTGGGTTTACTGATATCTTTTATCAAATTTTGAAAAAATAAGGAAATAAATTTCCTAAATATGTCAAACTAATGTGTTAAATCATATTTCTACACATATGCAATAAATGATACAAAATGATTTGTAAATTTTTACATATGGAAAGTATAAAATAGAAATATAAACATAGATAGAAAACTAAGATACACATTATTTTAAATTTTGAGATTGATAAAGGTATTGTGTTGATTGTGTATAGCTAGGGCATGAGTTGTCAAAGTTCCTAAATAATAGTGCTACCACTCGATAACAGTGGGGGGGTGGGGGAACTATTATTTGAATAGAGTTGCCTTGTCTATAATAAAATATGACCCTAATGTTTATGTATTATTTTTTCCCTTCACCTTTTTATTTTTTAGACTATGTAGGAGATTCCAAGATATTATGGGAACCATTGTGTAACTCTTTCTTTTATTAAAACCCAAACTCAAAAAATAAGAAGAAAAAGCCAAATCACAAATTAAAAAGGGGTCTATAATTAAAATTATGTTTAAATTCATCACCCCCTTTTTTATCATTACTTATTTACCAATACTCTGATGAGGGATAAAAATCCATGTAGTTCTCACATGCTATAGTGGTGATTATGAAACTAGTGAAAAATGCTATATGTTGGTGTAATCTTGGTGTGATAATGTGCTTCAAATGTGACCTGTGACCTTGGAGGTATATTAAAAATTTATGTAAGGCCTACTAGGGTTGTTTGTAATTTATTGGTTCCAAATTGTACACCTATAAGATTCAACCTCAGACACTTGAAGATATGGAAAACAAAGATGATAAACCTAAATTATGTCATTATATCTAGGGAAGGATTTAACACCTGGATGGACTGAATATAGATAATGACTAGAAGACACTACCAAAGGGTATCACTAATTCCTTGATACTTCTGACTATGCTTGAACCAAGGTGAGAAGACCTATGGGGTAGCTTGGTCACAAGGAATGATACTATATTTTAATCTCAAGTGGATTATTAGCACATACATAAATATGATCAAAGTATAACCAAACTTGCTCAGTCTACTCAGGAAGAGTTGTCACATAGACTGAGAAAATGATTTTGAATCAATTACAAACTAGTAAAGATAAATGAATATGTGATTATAATATTCATTTCTACATAATTTTTTGATAACTAAGGGTCAAATGGAAAATTAAAATGCTAGTCTTTAAAGATCAATCACAGACATATTTTAGATTATAATACTTATGTATCTATAGGTAAATAACTCATAAAATATTCAACATGTATTAATTATAGGGGTAGGGTAGGTAGGATGAGTTAGGTATGTGTGTGTGTGTACACACACACACACACACACACACACACACACACACACACACCCAACTCATCCTACCTACCCTACCCCTATAATTAATACATGTTGAATATTCTATGAGTTATTTACCTATAGATGCATAAGTATTGTAATCTAAAATATGTCTATGATTTATCTTTGAAGACTAAGAAACAAGATAAAGACATCTATCAGGAATGATTTTCATTCATTGATACCAATCCAATGCAAAAAATCAAATAACCCTTAAACCCCTTAAATCATACACTAAAATTAAAGCTTCAAGCACCTTCTCTTATCAAATCCATAAATCCAAGATATCCTTAAAATATTATCAATAAAACATTCCCAAATCACAATGTAGAAAGGAATTTATAACCTAAGTTCATGCCATGGATGACTACCATTAAGAGATATAAAACTAGAGACCCTGTCAAAAATGCATGAAGAATGTGTTATTGCACTTCATTAACAAGAAACAGTAGAAATCACAGATGGTTTCCATTAACTTGAAAGTAATTCTACATACATCAATGTTTATAATGCTAACATGGTGAAAGGATGCTAGATTTGCTATGAAATAGGGGAGACCTACATAAATGCTCTTAAAGTTTATTAATGACTAGACAGATGCAATCACCTTAGCAATAGAGACCAAAAAACACATAGAAAAAATTCAAAAATAAAAAAGCCTCTATAAAGAGGAGGTTTTTGAAGGTTAAAAATCCTAACCCCTCATAAAGAGGATAATATCTTTTTACTTCTATAAAAATTTCTCACCTAGAATATTATCAGAAAGATGTTCCATCTAGAAGATATCTTTGTATATGCTGAGAAGCTCATGCTCCAAAAGGCAATGATTTTGGTAGTTTGGTTATCCATTTCATGATGAGATTTTGATTCTACCCAACTAGAATTTTGTTGTATTTGAGCTTGAGGGAGAATATTCTTCCTAGTTGCAAATTGATTTTATCTTTATGTGCAACCATTTTTCCCTATCTTCAAACTAATAATTTTCCCACTTAGGTTAAGGATAATCTGCCAGCTAAAGATTTAGTTACCATTTTCCTATTTTCTCATCCTTTTATGAGGCTATGTTTTATTTTCATCATGTTAATGATTCTTGGGTTTCCCATCAACACTTGGTGCATTCTTATTTTTTGCATCTTTTCTCAAGCCCTAGATATAAGGTTTTAAAACAATTTAAATAATTGGTTTATATTAATAAGTGAGGTTATTCTAGCTAATCATTTTTCTCATTAGACTAGTCCACAAACATATTTATAAAAGTCATTTGATATGATGCCAAGCTAACACTTGTATATAGAACCAAGAATCACCTAGTTCAATCATGATTAAGATGCAAACCTCTCCTTTTGTTATCTTCTCATTTCATACATGCTACACAGGAACCATTGACATTTTCAATTGCATACTCATTGGCATTATTAACTATATAACTTATACTATTACTAAGATATACTTTGAAATACTTTACACATACCTTCTCAATGATTATTGGTTTTCTCATCTTTCATGTCAACAAATTATGAATGCAAAGGGGAGATAATTGAAAATGACACATAATATTTAATTTTTCCTTTTAAGGTCAATGTTAAACCTAATTCTAACATGTGTATTTTTTCCCTCCCATGGTCTTTTGATACCTACATGCACCTTTGGCTCTCAGCAAGATTCTGAAACTTACTCACACTTTTGTACCCTTTGGTGGGATTTCAGAACCTAGCTACACATTTACAAAAGCATAGGACCTCTCTAGATTCCCAAATCATTTCTTCCCTTTAAAACTTTTGCTACACTTAAGACATAAGCAAATCATTTTTGGCACATATCCTAGGCTTTAGGTTTTTACTTATAACTTAAAAATTACATGTAAAAGTTACAATGTGATGTTGCATTTGCCTCTAAAATCTCCATAAACTTATTAACTCAATGCCCATTTTGAACTGTTTCTTTTACAATTCTAAATTATACTTTCATGTGGACTTGACTTCAAAACTTTAACATGGGATTATTATTTATGAAACTTTGACACATCCTATAGGCCATAGAATTTTATTTGCACATTGCATATTGCATGTTAAAGTTACAATGCAAAGGTGTAGAATATACCCACACCCCAAAACTTGCAATCTCCTCTAAAATATCCACGTCTCAAGTTTTCTTACATTTTTGTAAATATTCAGTAATCAATTATAAGTAATTGATGATGTAGCATAACCCAACTCCTCTACCATTTCCATGTATGCCTCTACATTTTTAGTCAATTTTATTATTACACAAGAGTTCAATAGTACACCATAAGTGGGTTGAAACTTTACATTATTATTAAGACTATCGAAATACTTATCAACACTAACTATGCCATGAACTTTAGTGATCACTTCTAGGTGAATGACATGGTTATACAAAGATAATGTAAAACTTGTGTAACCATCTATCCACTAAATTTTTTGGAGAGCATAAGTATGCCTACCATAATTTTGAAGTTCCTTTATGATGGTTTGGAGGTCAACTTTGTTGATCTTTTTTCCTTATCCCACCCATCTCTAAAACTATGGAGTTATACTGCAACTTGAGCTCCCCCCACATGATAAATACATATTAAGAGATAAGTCAAAGTACCTAGTGAATATAAGGATGCAAGAACCATTAAAAAATATATTAGCATATGCCCCTATGTCACTCTTCCTCTACTTTTATTTGAATAAGAGAGCATTAATATGCCCTATTCTCATTACCAAAATTTATAGTTTCATGGTAAGATATTTTTCACTAAAAATTTCTTTTCCATGCTTATCATCTAAGTTAGCCAAGATGCATTCTATAAATCTCATCAACACCATGGTCCCTATGATTATTTTAGTTGTGGAATAGTTCATGATTTCAATCTGTTTTGACTAAAATAAGACTCATTTTATGAGTAAATCATGTGAAATCCTAATGCATTGCATGGGAACTTGAGAGCATAAATCTTATGCTTATTCAGGGACTCAGTTACAAGGTGGAGATGGATTAGATTAACACTTGGAATTTATTTCCATCTTTTCTCTTAGGTCACCACTAAACTTGATGATGACATATGGCACATTTTATTTTCACTTGGATATCATAATTTATATGCATATTTTCACTTCTTGGAATCTATGGGTTTATGAAATCTAGCTGCACATTTGTAAAAATGTAGATGTGCAAAACACTTCCACATTCTCAAGCTATTCCATTAATTCAATGTCTTTTTACAATGTTGTTTTTACAATTATACTATGGAATTACATATTTGTTTTAAATTTATTATTTTTTTTTTTAAATTTTATATTGTGGACCTCCACATAACCTTGGCATAAGACTTAGCATGGACTTTTATTAGCATAGGCTTCAAAACATAAGTTACAAGCTTTAGGGTTCTAATTTCACATTGAAATTTTCATATTAAAAGTTGTAATGCAACATTAAATTTCCCACTACTCTTTTGATTATTCCCTTACAATTTGACTATGGACTTCTACATGTATGAGGCATTATCATGAAAAAATATAAATTCATGGATCCCTTTGTTTGCACGTATCTGAGGCCTCCATCTTCCACTTGAAATATGCAAAATTTAAAACTAAAGTTGAATTATGACATTGAATTCCATTTGAAAAATTATATAAACTTAAACAATCTCTCTCTACCATATAATTGATTATCAAAAGCATTCATTTCTTGTAAAATTATTTGTGAATTAATTACCACCTTATCAAAAAAAATTGATAGATTGTAAGGGTGAAAAAGTCTCTATGATATTAGCACATTTTCCTTGTAATTTAACTTCATTTATATCATCTGATATGTGCTCCATTAAATAAGTTCCAACCTCATTATTTAGGACAAAATTCTTGAAAGTCATCCAAGGTGGATTATGATATTTAAGGAATTGTGATGTATCAATCAATATATCTATTGTTCTGAATGATTGTTTCACATTATACACACATGATGGAGATAATTGATAGTGAAGAAATACCATGAAAGAATTTAAAAAAAAAACCCTCAGTTTTAGAACCAAAATATTGACTAAGTGAATTCATTTTTGACTCTATTCCACCATGGACCTTGTAATTGAAGAATGATTAAAAAACATGAAAATGTTAAGTGTTAATGAAACCAAATTTTATAGGGTTTTTAAAACATGGTTTCAGAAGTGGGACTTTATTCTAGATGAACACTTCTTATATATTTCTTTCATAGGGAAACATTTAAATTTTTAGGAACTCAATTTCTAGAAAAAGGTACAAATTGATTGAGCAAATTTGAGCACTAACACTAGCTCTCACTGAGGTATATACACCCCCTACAAGTGTATCAACAACTCAAGAAAACAAGACCAAATGCCTATCCCTAGGGTCATGAAATTTTGACAATTTCATAACAAACACTCTGAAAGATTAGTGAAATAAATTTGGACCAATAAAAATAGATCAGGAGGATCTGAGAATGAATACATAATGAAAAACAACAAAATAACTATATAAAAAATCCTAACACAAAATGGAAACAAAATAGCAAGACTATTCACTATACATTACTTTACATAAACATGGACTCAATTGAGGAAGTTCTTTACATGTTTTCCATTAACTAGTAGTTCCAGTATCTCACCATCTAAATCTCTTAAAAATAAAGTATCCCCAATTTTATAGTTGATATAATAAAGGCCCATCCATAAGGCACCAAATTTGCCATGTTTGCCTATATCCTCGAGTCTACTATCCCAAAGTAAAACCATATCTCCTATTGGAAAAGTTATTAGAGTGAGATTCTTGTAAAATATTGTTTTGAGTCTTTCCTTGAACTTTATGTGTTTTTCATGAGCTTGTCTTCTCATTTCATCAAACTCAATAATCTAGTTCATTGTACCTTCATAGTGGTTAACTTCATCATCTTCTAGTTGTTGTACAAAATGATAGGTTGGAAAATATAGATTCATAGGTAACATACCTTGAGATTCATAAACAAGCTAAAAGTGGCTCTTACCTTTAGATCTCTTACATGTGATCCTATCAACCCATAAATCAAATTTCAACTATTCACCCCACTTCTTCTTGTTAGCTTCCAAATTCATTTTAATGATTTTGAGAAATTTATTATTAATGGATTTTACTTTCCCATTCCCCTAAGGATTGTAATTGGAAGTGTAAGTTAATGTGATCCCATATTCTTTACATAATTCCACCAAAGGCTTAGCTCTAAAACTCATCACATACCATCAATTATCTTGATAGGCACACCAAATCTATAGATAATGTAATTCAATATAAAGTCCATGATCACTTGATGTGTGGCCTTCTTGGTAGGGATAACCTCAACCCATTTTGTGAAGTAGTCAAGTGAAACTGATATCCACCTATGCCAAATAATTGATGCATCAATGGTCTCCCCAAAAAAATACATTCTCTATTATCTAAATTGGCCTTCAATCATTATAGGTTACAAGGGGAGAGATGAATAGGCTTTCAATCTTCCATCAAATTATTGGCATTTCTCACATTTTCTTAATTTCTTTGTAACATCCTTGAATAGATATGACCACTAGTAACCATCTCTCAAAATTTTATGATCTTTGAATTTAGGTGCAAAGTGATCACCACATACTCCACTATGGAAGTATTCAATTAAATCAACAATTTATTCTTCTATCAATCATCTTAAGAGAACCCCATCTAGATTCTTCCATGGTAGTTCATTTTCAATCAAGAGATAATTTTAGGATAAAATATTAAGAGTTATCCTTTGGTTCTTATCCAATTTAGGGGAAAAATTCAAACTTTAAAAGTAATAAAGAATGTCCTTATACTATAGAGACATATTAACTTTATTCAAAGAATCATTAATATTAAAATAAGTAATGTTTACCTCCACAACTTGAAAATTGATCTTAGACATGAGCTTGGATAGGCCCATCCCTCTCACTATCTTGGTATTTTGGATCCCTATGTCATACTCTTACAACTTATTTACCCACATGCACCTTTTTCTTGATAGTTCAAGTTGAGTCAAAATGTCTTTGACCATTGTATGTGGGACATATGAAAAAATATTTGGACTTAGAATATAAGGTTTGAACAATTTAACAACATTGAAGAGGGTGAAATATTGATTCTCCATGATACTATAATTTAGTTTAGATATATGCATAGCTTTATTAAATAAAGCTATGGGTTTTTCATGACTATCATCTCTCCTTTGCAATGTAACATCAACTACAATACTTTGTGTTGTAAAAGAGAATATTTGGAACTCTCGAGTGTAATCAAGACTGGCTAAGATAGGGGAAGACTTCAAGGATCCTTTGATGTCATTGAAATCTTGTATGGCCTTTTCCTCCCACTTGATGGTTTGTTCCTTCTTTAACATGGTTATAATAGGTAGAGTGATCTCTACAAATTTAGGCACAAACCTTTTTACAAAGTTTATTTGTTTAAAGAAGGATTGAATTCCCTTGTTAGATTATGGGATAGGCACTTTGTCAATTTCTTCCACTCTCTCTGGATCAATCATGACATGTTATTTAGACATTATATGTCCTATTAACTTAGCCTTTTATACTCTAAATTGACATTTATGTGGATTAAGATAAATTCAAAATTCCCTACATCTAAGGAATACTTTTTATAGATGCTACAAATGATCTTTTCTATTTTGTGAGTACACTATAATGTCATTTTGATAAACAATAATGAACTTATTAATTACCCTTACAAAAAACATCCATATCTCTTTCAAATGTTTCACTAGAATTCATTGGCCCAAAAGGCATCCTCATATAGACATAAGTGCCCCAAGACATTGTAAATGCAATTTTAGGTCTCTTAAATTCTTTCACCATAACTTGTTTATACCCTAAGAAACCATCTAATATGGACAACATATCTAATCCTGTAACACTCTATAATAGGTTATAAATATTAGGTAATGGTTAATTATCCTTCAAAGAAGATTTATTCAAATTTCTAAAATCCATAAACAAGAAGATGTCACCATTCTTATTTCTTATAGAGTCTAAGTTTTTGACCCATTATAAACACCTAATGGGATAAATTATCCCACCATCACTTAGTTTTTTTAAACTCTTCCTATATCTTAGTGGCCAAGTTGGGGTTAATAGGTCTCTAATTTTTCCTAAAAGGTTTGTTTTTAGGCTGTAATGGGATGACATGTTGAAATAAATCCTCTCTATAAATTTTTGGTTTATAATAAGACCAAGCCAAATAGTCCTGATACTTCTTTAACAATTATATGTAGGCTTAATTATCGTCTACACTCAAGTGAGTACCAAGCCAGAATTTTATTGGATTTTCTTTAGTGTTTGAGTTACATTCAATCACATATTTTGAGATAAACAAATATCTACTTTTAATTCTAGTTGATCAATCAAAAGATGCCTTTAAACTCACCAATCCTCTTGGGATGGTGTTTGTCTTCAACTAAATGATGTCGTTCCCAAATAAGGTTTCTTTCCCATCATAGATTTGGACCATGGATTCTAAGTTTGTGATATGATCTTGAAAATTTACATCACAATTAAGAAAAAATTTATTTAATCATCATCATTGAAAAATTTCCAATGATGAATGATGTCTAGGATTGAAGGTTTGACAAGTACCTCCACTTGATTTTGATAGTGAGGGTTCATATTCTCATTTTCAAACTAAGCACCCAACCTTGCATGTCCATCATATTCCTCATTGAAACTTATATCATGATGATAAATATTGAAAGAATAAAATAATTATAACAAATCCCATACAACATTTCTATATTATTTCAACATTTTATTTTGGGTGGCATAAGCATTTTAGAGCTGTTTAACCACTAACTCTGCATCACCCTTTACAATCAGACTTATAATTCCATGTTCTTGAGCAATCCTCAAACCAAAAAAAAGTGCCTCATAATCTAAAATGTTGTTAGTGAAATCAAAATACAACTTGAAATAAAAATTAAAATATTTATTATTAGGGGCATAAAAGATAACCATAACTCTATTTCCAATATTGGAGAATGCAACAACCCCATTAGGTTAGACATAAAAAAATGTTTTTTTTATAAATAACATATACACAAGTAGACTATATCCTGAGAGTCTAAAAAAGATCATATATATACTCTAAAGATAATAATAAGTACACATTATATCTTATATCACATATATCTAATGTCATGAGGATGCTACATAAAATGAATATAGAAAGTAATAAAATAAGTCAGACATGACTAATGAAACTCTTCAATCTCCACTACCACTACACAATAATAAGTAATTATAATTATTCATGACAATACTCATTAATAATATTCAATCTAGCATAATGTACATAATTTACATACCTATTTGCCCATAGCATGAATTCCCTAGACTCTCTAATATCTGTGACAATCTCAAGTGTCATCTCAATAGTAGTATTGCTATGGGGAGGGAGATCATCATTTGAGAATC
Organism: Torreya grandis; assembly: GCA_037957365.1. Taxonomy (NCBI): domain Eukaryota; kingdom Viridiplantae; phylum Streptophyta; class Pinopsida; order Cupressales; family Taxaceae; genus Torreya; species Torreya grandis. The sequence continues at coordinate 775,536 of JARHVA010001115.1, read as the reverse complement.
TTACCACACCAACCATGGACAAAAAATATCTCATACTAATCTTATCAGGGAATGACTCTACCTTCATAGATGAGTTCATAGTGATAGCGTGGGAGTCTAGAGAGACTAGCAAGTACCTATGTGTTGTATGATTCTAAAGTAAACATGCAGTGTATTATAAAAATATATTCTATTACAATATATCACACTAACATGTGAACCATACTCATGAAATGATAATGTCTCACTAAACATACTTTTGACCAAATCTTTATAGATAATAAATGATAATGATCTAGATCAATCAATTTCATACACACCACTTGGTCAGACTGACTTCATCTAACATTGCAATTAAGCTAGTGAATTCCATTTCACTCCTTACTCCATATTATCAATGAATTTGATGAAATACAAATCAACCAAAATATTCATCAAATTATATACTACTAGCAAATGCATCACATGACACATTATACATAGGATTAAGAATAACATACATTAAGTTCATCTAACATATGCATGAATCTTCCATTATATTCTCTCCCATACTGTAAATAATGGTTATAAATATACCACCTAGGTAAACATACAATTCAACAATATAATTGGTTTCTGATTATCTACACCCTATGGCATCCCATATTACCATAGTCCAGTGTTCTAAGACTTAACTACCAAATTTCCATAATCAATCATAAGAAGTAGTCTCAAATACATGAAAACATAAACATTACACAAGTATATATATATATATATATATATACATATATATATATATACATATATATATATATATACATATATATATATACATACATATATATATACATACATACATATATATACATACATACATATATATATATATATACATATATATAAAAATATATATATATATACACACACATATATATATACATATATATATATATATACATATATATATACATATATATATACATACATATATATATACATATATATATATGCATATATATACATATATATATATACATATATATATATATATATATATATGTATATATATATTTATGTATATATATATATATGTATATATATATATATGTATGTATATATATATATGTATATATATATATATATATATATATATATATATATATATATATATATATATAGTACAACATTAGCTAAACTCTCAAGTTTACATGCACACATATACAAGTATTTCCAACTATAATAACACACATCATCTATAGCAATAACAAACAGTTATACAATAAAATAGTCAAATGTAAATTTGAGTTTGGGTGATCACTATAGTAAGTACCACCTTGGTACAACATAATTTTTCACTAGAGTACCCTATGATATCTCATACTACCATAGGTTCCCAAATACATAATAACACATAATCAAACATATGATTTCAGGAATCTAATGATCCATATAGATAACAAAAAATAAACAAGTATAGGGTTATACCATCTAGACATACCCTAAAATTAGACTACAACCTATCATTCAAAATAAAATAACTTTAAGAATGCATCATGATACACCATTATATACTAGATATGGCCCAGTATTTAAACATATTATAAATCTCCTAACATGTAATGCACTCAAATATTCAATGCATAATATATATAACAATAGTCAACTAATCATTTACAAAGAAATAGAAATCACATAAGCCTATTATGTCATTCATTTATACATATTGTTCTATTCTCTATAAGATTGTCTCAAAAGATTATGGTTCTCTGGTTTCTTAAAGACTAAATCAAACTACCTTTTAAAAGTACAAACCCTATGCATGACTAATACACACCATAAGTAGTTATTTCAACATTATGTGGATATAGAACCATTGTTCATTTATACTTTAAAACATGAGCTCCATAAAGGCATTTATAAATATATTTGAGGATCTCACATTAGGTACTTATCTCTAGATAATGAAGATCAATGCTAAGTTATAAATATGCATCTACCATTAAATGCCAAGTGAGGAGTCTAAGACACAACTCTCAATTTTCCAAACCCAAACATTATATTTTATATACTCTTAAAACCTAAGATTCCTGAACTAACAATATTTCTTGTAAGAATAAATACATACAAATAGATTTCAAGAGTGTCAAACATCGCATAATCTCTATTATACATTAAATGGGTATGATTTTTTTTAACTATCCAAGTCATAACATATGATCAAGATAATCTAAAATAATTTTAGTATGTACATAAAATGGATATATTTAATCTTATTTATATAATTCTTAACCATCCAAGTAACTATAATTAGAGGGGTACACTCCCTCATTTTAGCATAAGCGAGTAAGCTATGGTATCCTATGTTCTTATCCTAACATAATTGATACATTGCTTAAAATAGTTTTACATTTGTGCAACCTATTTTGGTACTCATAGTTATATAATAGGCGCATCAAAATTAACAATAAAATATCATCTTTTACACTTCAAAATATACACAAGTAAAGCATTATATGTAAAGTTATGTCATTTACACAGCAAGCATTAAGTTTTAAATATATTCTTTATTAATTTTTTTTTAATATACCATGACATCAGATTCCATAAGCTTATTAAGTTATACCTATTTCCTTTAAGGTGAAAAGGGTCTGTAGTAACTGTCCATAATTAAATAATGGAGCAATTATGAACACACAATGTATAGTATTGTTATACTTCACCATTGATTAAATGTGTGGGAGTCAATATAACAAACATGTTTAAATGCACCATAGACACATAAGTGTTTGGTATGATATACATAAATTTTAACATGAGTAAAGAAATCTATTTATATATTTATAACAGTTTGGTTTATTTGACATATTTATATGTTGGCTTTAACTAATGAATAACATTTATAGAAAAATACTATACACTATGATGTCAACATATATAAGATGGCATGTATCATTTTCACATCACATGATGACACTCTCTGGAGGTATTGTCACCACACTTATGTAACATATCTAAAATATATTGTATTCTCCCATCTCATGATGCAAGAAAACTTAGCCACTTTTCAAGGTAGTAATGCTTCACAATTCCCTAATAACCAAAAATAAATCATAATACCATCTAAATATGGGTCTTTCTTGTGAATTCACAATAACATAAAATTGCATGCACTAACCAACATAAAATGAAACTTGTGATGGAATCGAATAAAGTCACTTTCATAATATAATTGTCAAATAAAAGAAATAGATGTGAAGGGCTCACATTCCCAAAAAGAAACATGACCACTATATATATATATATATATATATATATATATATATATATATATATATATATATATATATATATATATATATAGTGGTCATGTTTCTTTTTGGGAATGTGAGCCCTTCACATCTATTTCTTTTATTTGACAATTATATTATGAAAGTGACTTTATTCGATTCCATCACAAGTTTCATTTTATGTTGGTTAGTGCATATTTGTATTATATTTAAAACACGAAGGGGCTTTCTAAGTCCATTGAAATCCTTTACTAAAATGGATTGTAATTCCACTTGAGTTGAAATAGTTGAGATAAAAAGATTAGTGGTTGTGTTTCTCTTAGGTTGAGTCAAAGAAAAGAAAAGAATAGAACTTGATAATGGGTTCCTCCCAAATTTGGTTTCAATAAGTAATTTTGTATCAAGAAGCTCCATGTTTTGTTGTAAACTTCCAAGTTGTCTATGAGTCTTATCCTTGGGTGAAAGTCTACTTAGCACATAGATGGGCCTTGTTTTGGATTTACCACATGGACATTCAGTTGTGTCCTAGAATTAAATTATTTATTTTGACTTATATTGACTTTTATGTGACATATCAGTTGTTGCACTATGACCTTCATTAGGTGAGAAAAGCCACCATATGATAAATCCTAAACTACCAAACTATTTTAAAAATATATATGCCTATATGAGTAAATATTTCAATATGTATAGCAAAATAATTCAGATCTATAGTTTACGATCCATCCTTCCTATGGTGGTGTTAGGTTTTATACATAATCCCAAAAATTTTACAAAGTCCCAAAACTATGTTTACAAGGTGTGATCTAGGTATTTTAGCCAAGTTTATACTTAATATTAGACTGAAGGTTTAGTTTATAATTATTTATTTGCTACATAATTATACATTTATCAGTTCATATATGTAATTTTTGGAAAGATTACATAATTTAAGGCACCACTTGTTAAAGCTTTCAGATGAGACATCCAGAACCAGTTAGATTTTCCTCCATGTGTTGCCCTTATTCCAATCTCAAGATCTCATCCTCTAAATCTAACCTCTATATGAGCTTTATATAATTTTATAAAAGGGTAGATTTATTTGTTTTAATGTTTCTTTTTATTTCATTCTAAATGTGTTTTTATTTTATTTATTTTTAAGAATTATTCCTTTATTTTTTTAAAGCGTGATTTATTTCCTTTGATATTTTATTTATTTATTTATTTATTTTATTTATATTTATTTCTTAAATCATTAGATTTAATTGAAATTTTCCTAAAAATCTAAATCTTTCCTCTTTTCCATTTTATGGAAATTTCTAGATTTATAAAGTTTTATTTCCTTTTTCTCAAATTTACCATTATCAGTATATTTATTGATTATCATTTCAAATTTTCATTATATATTAATTGATTGAATTAATCCAATAATTCAAATCTCAAACATTTCTAGTCAAATGCAAGATAATTTCATATACCAAAGAAAGGAACACTCTAAAGAAATTAATAGACATATCATGAGCAATTAAATGAATTTATACCATGACTGAATATTTTGTGTGTGTGTGTAAGGTTTCACTATATCTTTTTAGACCTTCAACATCTACATCTACAACATCATCTCTGATGATGGTCTCCTTTTAGTACACTCAAGGGATGAATTATCCTATGTACACCTCATAACATGTAAGTCATTAGATTAGTTCACATGATAAACATAAGAAATAATATAACTAAAATAAAATGTTAATATGCTTAGAATGTAAGCAGATACATAAACTAGTTCATAATAAAAAATCATATATTTACATTTAACCAAGTAATAGTCTATTATTTTGAAATAGCATAAATCTCAAGCTTTAATTAGAAATATATCCAAATCCAAATTTGTTAACTATAGATATCCATGGATAATCTAGCAAGTTTATCTGGCAAAGAATCAGGATGGGACATCCTTTCCCCTAAAGCAAGTCATCATTCCTGATGAATCTTATTCAAAGATAAGTTCTCAATAAAAAAAATTCTTATGAAGGCAACAACATGATATACAATGTCAAGCTAAGAAAATAAATAGAATATTACCAACAAAACTCATCATAGTTCCTTCAAGTTGATCTATTTATAGAGTATTAGTCCCATAAGACCTCACTCAATAACATCTCCTAGTTAAGCAACCATGGTTGCAAGTAATAATTACTTTGACTGATTCTGTTATGACCACCCCATGGTCCAAAATCATCTAGATAGGCTTATAAACTATAGGGCTAACTACTTATGTTACCTAGAAGGGTCCTATATATATTAGTGAAAATTTCACATATTTTATGAGAGCACACAATATCATTATGCAATCCAAAACAAATGAAAAATGAGAGTTTCACAAATTCTTCCAACCCTTAATGCATATCTCTATCCTAGAGAGTGTTTTTCTCATCCTATAGAAAAGTAATTATGGAATTTGGCAAAAAATAATGTGTATATATTAATACTATCATTACTGTACATAGTTTTGGATAAGAATAACATGTTGATATTGTCATTACTCCACAAATATCTTGACAAGTATGACTATGAATAAGAACACTAAACATAAGTATTCAGAAATCATGGAATAGTCATCCATATGGAATCTATGTCCAATATATACATGTGTATGTCCATATGACTGAATTTGATAAGTTTTGCCTATCAAATCCTAGATTCAACAAGTCTATCAATCGATCCAAGTTAGTACCAATAATCCAAGTTAATGTGAGGCTAATTAGGATACTATCCTATCTCTTAGAACTCACATTCCCAATTCACCACTCTTCCCTTAGGTTTCCATGATCTAATGATCTCTAAACAAATATGAATAATGTTTCAAAGAATCATAATTTTTATACTATCAGATCATTGAAATCAAATATATATGCTAAATGATTCTAGATGTATCCTCATACATGTAAAATAAATCACACAATCAATAAGTAATTACATTAAGTTAGTACTAGTTAAACATCCTAGTATCATATTTCACAGCTAGACTCATTTTATTATGTTCGTGACTAAGAGGAAATAATGTTATAATTAAAATAACATACATAGGCCAAGAATTACACCATTCTTTTAACTTTATAAGGGAATAAAAAAATAGTATCTCCTTGCTCAACCAGCACGCAACAAGTTAAAAGTTTATTCCAACCTCTAAATTGTTAATATGTTCTACACCTCCTATACCTTACTTGATTCTGGTAAAATATATAAAATAGATCTCTTTAAAACAAATTTCATTAAGAAAAAGATATCAGTAGCAATCTATGCAAGGGTGAATAATGTTATACTAATTATAATCAAATTATAATTCTTAATATATTTTTTAATTTATAAATCAAGGTTTGTCACCTTACATGGTCTAAAACAAATCACAACTTTTATAAAGTAGTGACTCTAAAGAGTCATAAGTAAAGTGTAAAAAACTATCATCCCAAAAACTCCTATATACCTTCATCGGGTAAAGGAAAAACATCGTAACTCAATGTTCCCAAGCACTACCTACTTATCTAATCTTGTAAGTATGGTATCTCAATCTACTAACATAATTAGGAGAGATATTTATGTCAACATAAATATGTGTCCATCCATCCAATCTTAAAACTTATATCTCACCAAGAGTATAAAAAATTCTCCCACAATTTGTAAGGGAGTACAATCATAAAACATTCATAAAAAATGCCCATTTAAGAGAATATTAAATCAACATCATGCATAAAAGACTCCTTTTAGCAACATTACAATAATTTCAAAAGAGAATAATATAATATTAACTTATCTCTAAGCCAAGTAATAAGGATGACACCACATATATTAAGGACAAAAATTCCATGAGAGACCTCCTAACACAAAGGAATTATCAAGCAATATGGTAACACTCTACTAAGAAGATTTTCCACTGCCCTAGGTAGTACTAAAGGAACAATAGTCTTAAGAGATTTTCCAGTCCTAATATTTAAAAATATAGGCACAAAATTAAATCATATATATTTTAAATTAGAAGCATCCCTATCTTATTCAAGACTCATAAAATACAAATGGATAAAGTGACTTGATAAAAAAAGGTTTAGTCACTCTCGAGGTGTTTGTTTTAAGTGATCAAACTATGATAAAAAGATTTTGTTCATAACTCATGAACTATGCTATATACCCACCTACCCAAACCTTGAATACAACCATCACCAAAGGAACACTTAATGAGCCTATCTCCTAAATAACTCAAAGGGGTATTAGTGCTCTAAAGGTTACATGCTCAATGACCCATACACTTTTTACCAATGTCACAAAAATCTAATCATGGTGTAACATGATTCTACACTGAGACACCATAGGTCCAAGTTATAGTTAAATGCTTCATGATACTAGGTACACATCAATGAAAAAACACATTAAAATGATAATAGACTCATTAGGTCCTAGAGTTTGAAACATAGCTCTTATACCACATGTAACAACCCTGTTAAGTTAGACATAGAAATACAAGATTTTTTTTTATAAAGCACATATACACAAGTAGAATACATCTTGAGAGCCTAACGGAGATCATATATATACTATATAGATAACAATAAGTACACATTAAATATTATCTCATATATCTCTAATGTCATGATGATGCTACATTAAATGAATATAAAAAGTAATACATCAACTCAACCATGGCTGATGCAACTCTGTAGTCTCGACTGCCAATATACAATAATTAGTAATTATAATTATTCATGAAAATAATCAATAATAATATTTAATCTAATATAATTTACATAATTTAGATACCTATCTCCATAGAGCATGAGTTCCTTGGACTCTCTAGTATTTATGGCAATCTCAAATTTCATCTAAATAGTAGTACTATTATGAGGGAGAGCATCATCTGAGTGCTTTACGACACCAAATATGGACCAACGATCCCCTATAATAATCCCATTATGGATGGGCCTCCCTTCATGGATGAGTAGATAGTGATGGTGTAGGAATCTAGAGATAATATTAAATACACTTGTGTTGTATGATTCTAAACTAAATATGTAGTGTATCATAGAAATCCATTTTAATGCAAAATATCTCAATAACATGTGAACCATACTCATGAAATGATAATGTCTCAATAAACATACTTTATCCCAAAGATTTATAGATAATAAATGATAATGATCTAGATCAATCAATTTTATACACACCACTTGATCAAACTACCTTCATATAACATTGCAATGCTAATAAGCCAGTGAAGTCCATCTCCCTCCTTACTCTGTATTATCAATGCATATTGGTCAAATACAGTTCAACCAAAATATTCATCAACTTACATATTACTATAAAATTCATCAAATGACATGTTATACATATGACTAACAATAACTTACATTAAGTTCATCTAACATATGCATGAATCTTCCACTATATTCTATTCCATACTAGAAATAATCATTAAAAATATACCACCCATGTAAACATAAAATTTAATTTTAGAATTCAACAATATAATTTGTTTCTAGTTATCTACACCATATGGCATCCCATACTACCACAGTCTAGTGTTCTATGACTTAACTACCAAATTTTCACAATCAATCATAGGAAGTATTATCAAATACATGAAAACACAAGCATTAAATAAGTAACTATATATATATATATATATATATATATATATATATATATATATATACAATAAAGTAAGTCATGATTAACTAGGAATACAATAACATATCAATACAACATTATTTAAAATCCCAAGTTTTCATGAACACATATACAAGTCTTTATAACTATAATACCACACAGTATCCATAGCAATAACCAACAAGTAAAAAATAAAATAGTCAGATGTAAATTTGAGTTTGGGTATGATCACTATAGTAAGTACCACCTAGGTAAAAAATAATTTTCCACTGTAGTACCCTATGATATCCCATACTACCATAGGTTAACAAATACATAATAACACATAATCAAACATATGATTTAAAGTATCCAATGATCTATATAGATAACAACAAGTAAAAAAGTATAGAGTTATACCATTCAGACATGACTTGAATTTAGAATGTAGCCTATCATTTAAAATAAAATAACTTTAAGCACACATCATGATGCACCATTATATCCTAAATATAGCCTAACATTTAAATATATTAGCATTCTCCTAACATGTACTACACTCGAATATTCAAAGTAGAATACATATAACAATAGTTAACTAATCATTTATAGAGAAATAAAAATCACATAAACACGTTACGTAATTTTATTATATACCTTATTGTATTCTCTATAAATTTTTCCCAAAATATTATAGTTTTATAGTTTCTTAAATACTAACTCAAACTATATTTTAAAAGTACAAACCCTATACACAAGTAATATGCACCACAAGTAGTTATTTCAACATTATGTAGATATTAAACCACTGTTCATTTATAATTCAAAACATGAGATCCCTAAAGTCATTTATAACCCTATATGAGGATCTAACATTAGTTACTTATCTTTGGATAATGAATACCCATGCTAAGTTGTAAATTTTCACTTACCGCTAAATGCCAAGTTAAGAGCCTAGAACACAACTCTTAGTTTTCCAAACCCAAACCTTATATTTTATATAGTCTTAATACATAAGATTCTTTAGGTAAAAATATTGCCTATAAAAATAAATACATACAAATAGAATTCAAGAGTTTTAAACATCACATAATATTCATTATATGTTAAATGGGTGTGGTCATATTAACCATCCAGGTCAAAACATATGATAAATATCCTCTATGATAATACTAGTATGCACATAATATGTATATATTTAATTATATTTCCATAATTATTAACCATCTAAGTAACTATAATTATAGGAGTACACTCCCTCATTTGTGCAAAAAAAAAATGGTATTCCCAGTTATATAATAAGAACATCGAGGTTAACAATAAAAGAGCATGTTTTTCACTTCAAAATATACACAAGCAAAACATTCTATGTAAAGTTATGTTGTTTACGCAATAAGCAATAAGGTGCAAATATATTCTATATTTTTAATTTGAAATATGCCATGACATCATATTCCATAAGCTTATTAAGTTATAGTTATTTCCTTTAAGTTGAAAAGGGTCTATAGTAAATGTCCATAATTAAATAGTGGAACAATTATGAACACATAGTCTATAATATCATTATACTTCACCATTCACTAAATGTGTGGGAGTTATTTATCAAACACGTATAAATGATCATGTCAAAATGCACCTTAGAAACATAAGTTTTTGGTATGATATACATACACTTTAACATGAGTAAATAAATTCATTTATATAATTATAGTGGTTTGGTTTATTTGATATATTTATATGTTAGTTATAACTAGTCAATAACATTAATAGAAAAATACTATACATCATGCTATCAACATATTTAAGATGACATGTATCATTGTCACATCACATGATGACACCATCTAGAGGTATTGTCACCACACTTATGTAACATATCTAAAATGTCTCATATTCACCCATCTCATGATTCAAGATAACTTAGCCACTTCTTGGGATAGTTATGCTTCCCAATGCCCCAATAACCAAATGTAAATCATACTAACATCTAAATTTAGGTCTTTCCTATCAATTCACAATAACATAAAATCACATATGCATCAACCAACATAAAATTAAACTCGTGATGGAATCAAAGAAAGTCACTTTCATGATATAATTATTAAATGTAGTAAATAGACATGAAGGGTTCGTACTCCTAGAAATAAACATGACCACCACACACACACACACACACACATCCTATCTAGACATGGAGATAAATACATATTTGTAGTCTATTGAAAGCGTAGAGGGGATTTTTGAGTTTGTTTAAATCCTTGACTAAAATTGATTGTGCTTCCACTTGAGTTGAAACAACTGAGATAAAAGGAATGGTGGTGGTTTTACTCTTGGGTTGAGTTAAAGAAAACAAAAGAACAAAACATGATAATGGGTTCCTCCCAAATTTGGTTCCAAAAAATAATTTTGTATCAAGAAGCTCTACGGTTCATTGTAAACTCCCAAGTTGTCTATGAGTCTTATTATTAGGTGCAAGTCTACTTATCATATAGATAGGCCTTGTTTTTGATTTTCCACATGGCCATTTGGATATGTCCTAGAATTAAATTATTATTTTTGACTTATATTTAATTTTATGTGACATATAGGTTGTTGCACTATGCCCTTAATTGGGTGAGAAAAGCCACCATATGATAGCTCCTAAAATACCAAACCACTTTTAAAATCTCTACACCTAGATGAGAGTAAAGATTTCAATATGCATAGAAAAATTATAAGTTAGATTTATATTTTATAATCCATCCTTCCTATGGCAATGTCAGGTTTTCTACATAATCCATAAAATTCTACAAAGTCCCAAAACTATGTTTTCAATGTGTGATCTAGGTATTATATTCGAGTTTAAACTTAATAATAGACTAAAGGTTTGTTTTATACTTATTTATTTACTACCCAATTATACATTTATCTATCCATATATGTAATTTCAAAAAAGTTTACATAATTTAAGGCACCACTTACTTATTAAAAGCTTCCAAATGAGACATCAAAAACTAGTTAGATTTTCCTCCTTGCACTTGCCTTCATTATTTCAATCTTAGGATCTCCTCCTCCTAATTGTGCCTCTCTATGATCTTTATATAATTTTATAAAAGGGTATCTTTATTTGTTTTAAAGTTTCTTTTTAATTCATTATTTATGTGTTTTTATTTAATTTATTTTTAATAATTATTCCTTTTTATAAAGTGTGATTTATTTCCTTTACTATTTTATTTATTTGTTTTATTTATCCTTATTTCTTAAATCATAGGATTTAATTAAAACTTTCCTAAAAATATTTCCTCTTTCCTCTTTTCCATTTTATGGAAATTTCCAAATTTGTAAAGTTTTATTTCTTTTTTCTTAAATTTACCTTTATCAGTATATTTATTGATTATCAATTCAAATTTTCATTATAGAATAATTATCTAAATGAATCCAATAAGAAATATCTCAAACATTTATGGTCACATGTAAGACAATTTAATAGATCAAAGAAAGCAACACTCCAAAGCAATTAATAGACATACCATGAAAAATTAAATGCATTTCTAACATGGATTGTGTGTATAGGGTTTTGATAGATCTCTATAGACCTTCAACATCTCCATCTACAACATCCTTTCTGATGATGCTCTCACTCTGGTATGCTCAAGGGAATAATTCTCCTACATCCACCTCACAACGTAAAATTCATTAGATCATTTCACATGGTAAACATAAGCAATAATATAACTGAAATAACACATTAATATTCTTAAAATGTAAATGTATATGTAAACCAATTCATAATAAATAATAATGTATTGAAATATAACTAAGAAACATTATATTATCTTGAAATATCATAAATCTCAAGATTTAGTCATAAATATATCCAAATCTGAATTTGTTAATTGTAGATATCTATGAATAATCTAGCAAGTTTGTCTCGCGAGGAATTGAGATGTGACAAAGAAATCCCTATCAAAAAAAATTCTCCAAAAATAATCACTTTATTTATCAAATCCAACATCAATTAAAATAGATTATTAAATATAATCTACATTTCCAATAAAGTTACCCAACTCCACATCAGTGTACAAAACCTCTTGTAGAGCATGTCTTGGATATTCAAGCATATGTAGCATTCTAGGCTATTTGTGAAGTTTCACCATATTAATATCCAAAGGAATGGTAGCATAATAAATGTC
>JARHVA010001115.1:735000-755000 GCA_037957365.1 Torreya grandis | reverse complement strand
ATATATCTTCTCAAGACTTGACTATCAATTTAGGCTTGACCATATAATTAGATTCAACATAATCCTTCTGAGCTAGAAAATAACACTTTTGACATTCTTTCAAATATAAAATATGTCCTACATATAACTCACCTTTATTTATGAGTTGATCATGATTCATATTTTCATATAACTCACCTTTATTTATGATTTGATCATTATTTGGTAGACCATAATTAAAGTTATGATAAACATTGTCATCATCATACTTTAAGCTTGTGTTTCTTAGGATCTCCTATAAGATGTTAGGCATCTCCAAAACTACCATCTCTAATACCAAATGTTGGTATCACTACCATTGAGAGGGGGTGAATCACTATATTAAAACATTATTTTCTTTCCATTTAACCTTTTAAACCAATATAGTGATCAAGCAATGCATAAAGAAGCAATCACATAAACCTAAAGCATGATATAAACAAATAAACACAAGATATATGTGTGAAAACCTCATGGGGGATAAAAACCATTGAAATATAGCTTGGAATATAGTCTTATAATAAATTTATAAATATTTAGTGAGTCATCAATCCCATAAGGAGAACCAACTCCTCACTAGTCAAACACCAACTCAACTAGTCCTTTAGCAAGAATCAAATTTCAAAGAGGCACAAACCCCTTAAGTGAATCATAACCAACTCAGACACTTCAATAAAAAAATTTAAAATACCAAATTTCAAGGAAACTCTCACACCATGAAAAAACACAAACTTAGCCAAGACCAACTTGATCACCTGAAGACACCTTGTTGCTCAAAAAACAAATGGTAATATCTTATTTAACTCTCTATATTATCTATCTAAATTATAATCACTATAATAAATTAGGAACACATATTGTATGAATATTTGATAGTCTCTCAATATATAATTAACTCATTCAACTCTTCTCAACCTTCTACTCCTGCCAAAATAGCCTCTAAGATTCTTTGCTCAATTATGCCTCTTACTAGGATTATTAGGTCAACTAAAATTGACAAACACATCCATCAAATAAATTATATTTTCATCATATTATAAATCCCTTATTATAATGGTATATTATACCTCTTGATCCTTCACAATCTTCCCTCTTGTTTTCTCATAAGAGTCTTTTCTTCACATAATTAGACCTATTATGCCTTGTATAAATACAATTCACTTGATGACATACTCTCTTAGCTAGACAAGACACTTAATCCATTAGTTTCAAACCCAAAACATGTATTAGGATACTTAAAAAAAAAAAAAATCAAATTATGACCACCATTAGTTCATACAAACTCACTTAGACCACCTTATCTTCTTAGACTTAGTAGAGACCTAATTACAATTAGGTTTATCCTTTCACAAGACAACTTGAACCTTTATGGTCTAGATGGCCCTCACCAAAGAAATAAAAAATTTAAAATAATTATCTATAAACCTTGTAGAATCTCCTACATACTCAATAATTCAAAAATCATTTACTTACCTCATGAAAGCTCCATTAAGCCTTGAAGACCGATTAGGCCTAATTACCACAAAATGTTGTCTTCAAAGACAAATATAAAACAACATATAGGAAAACATTATAGGTAAAATACACATATTTATGTAAAACTAATGACACTAAGGTCATCATAAAACTCATTATAATCCATCACTTATGCTCCAAAGGCTTAGTAACACCTTATTAAAAAGTTTATTTAGAGTTATCAATTTGCTTAAAACCTAGTCATTAGTAACTTGACCTCAAAAAATAGTTTAGGAATTTAATAATAATTAATATGCATGATTAATATCCCATGTAATTTTTATAACATAATCACATTCATTTTACACTATTATGCATAATGACTCAAGAACACCATTCTCACTGACACACCAAAAACTGCTTGTAACTCTAAAACATAGTCCTGATGAATGTTATTTTTAACTCCTATAAGGATACTTAAAATAATTATTACACACATAAATATTTTATATGTGATAGATATAAAATACTCCATTATTTATATGATAATTTCTAGTATAAATAATTGGTCTTAAAGACTAATTTATTAAGCTTCTCTTTCATAGTTCTTACATAGCCAAATAAGCCATTTTGGATTTTATGTTTCAACTTCATAAATTGACTCTCAAACTTATATAAATAATTTATAGGTCATATAGGTCCTATAAAATAAAATCATATGTATTTTATTCTTCAACTAAGTTTATATAACCTCTAACTCATCATTCTCACTTGCTTACTCAGAATTCCCATTCTACCTTATAGATCAGTCATGATGATTTTGCATTCCAACACTTGTGTAGACACAATAAAGAAGTCCTGATGCATTAATATTATCATTAGAGATATTTATAACATATCCAAACACAAATACACATATTTATAATTTAAAATATGATATATATATATATATATATATATATATATATATCAATCTTTGCAACTTACACCTTCACTATCTCACCTTCACTAGATAGGTCATCTTGTAAAAAACATTTTAAATGATCTCAAAAACATATAAATAATATGTATTTGTGTTATAGGTATTTAATAACAAACCCATTAAATTTTATCCATTATTAATCCATGAAAACTCATCCCTAATCTCATTCTCACTTTTGCCTAGTTTTTCTCATTGTCTTCACTATTGAACCTTTTAGAAATAGGCTAACTTCCATGACCATTTTATTATATTTTAATTATATAAACTAATCATAGACCACCATTTTCATGAATTATAAGTCACAATATTTAACCTCCATCTATTTTATAACTTTGACTTAGTAAACCCTGTCTGCTATACCAAAAAACTAAGAAACAAAGGATGTCCTATAGGTTATACTCACTATTATAAAAAAAAAATGTCATATGGAGATACCTATGATATTAATATACATGTGAAAATCATAAAAATATGTCATCCAATCCATTATGATCCATTTCCATCAATATCTTCCATATCGGGTCACTATGAGGGTTTTATGAGTGTTTTAAACCAATTTTCATTCTTAACATTTGTTCATAGAGATTTGATCCTAAAAACAAATCCAAAATATTGGAAAACAATGTTAGGAATCTTTGGAATCTCTCTCTAGAGTGTAACTTCCCATGTAATAGTCACATGTGCTAACAATCATCAAAAAATCCTTCTCAGGTCTATAACTCCTCATTCTAAAACTCATGAGACCTTAAAAACTCATTTTCATGATTTATTATTAAAATAAAGACCTAAAAATTCATTATTAATTTTTAAAAAACCTATAACATCCCTATAAAATCTCACATGAGCTATAACACCTTATAAATTTATCTTTACCTCTCATTAGGACACACTAGGTTTCTTTGCACATTGTGCTTATATCTTTAAGCCACATTTAGACCTTGAATACACCTTGAAACCTATTTAAATTATATCAAAACCTCATAATTATGTCATAAAAACTCATACCATTCTCATACACTACTAATTTTATTTTCACAAGCCTCATATTATTCACCTCGTCATGCTACAAAGCATATGCCTTCTCACTAGGTCTCTTTATGTAATGACCAAGCGTCAAAACTGACCTTAAATTTTTTATGAAGACTTATTTACCTCAATATCATTCTTAAAAAAATTTATAAACTCTCTCATTCTTGTAATAACACAATTTACCAAACTTTACTATGCTTCATAGATATACCTTCTCATAGGGTTAGACTTTGTTTAACAAGACACCTAGTACACAAAGACTTGAACTCAAATAAGCTATATATTAATGAAATAAACCAATTAAATTATTCAATTATGATTATCTGAAGACAACACTACTCTCAATAGGCTCATGAGATTGTCATACTACAACATTGTTTTAAGACCTCATAGAGAACTGAAAGACTACTAAACCATACACAAGTCATCATGAATACTCACCATGCAATATCATAAGAACATTTATAGGACATAAATTATAATCATAATCTTATAAAATCAATGAAAACATAAATTCCAAAACACCAACAATAGGAACATAACTCAACATCAATAACCTCATGTGACTCTTCATTGTCATCTAGTGGTGTTTAGGAGTGAAGTAATCTCATTGGTAGTTATATTCTCATTAAACTCCAAATACTCAAACTCCCTTCTTATATGTTATGGTATTATTATCATCTCAAAAAGTGGGAAAGTGATTTTAAATTGACTTAATACTTGGGACATATCACATACACTATACTAAGAAAGGGGAGTATTTGGAGGAAGGGTGACAACTATTAAGCATGGGATATACTATTGGGGGGGTGAAACAGTATATCATATATCTTATAAAAATTTTACTTAATCAAACTCCACTTAAACACACATTCAAGATATGCAATAAAATTTAAACAATAACATACACCACATAAGAGAGAGAGAGAGAGACACACTAGATTTTTATGTGGAAACCTAATGTGGGAAAAACCACTAAGAATAATCTCAAGTATATGAATGAGAATCAACTCAAATTACAAAGTTCACAATCACCAAATTTCAAGATCACCAACCCCTTTACTCAGTACCAACACAATAACTATTTGTGGACACCAACCCACAGGAGCACCAACCCCTCTTATGTAAAACACAATTATTTCTCAATGTTGCTTTCTCAACAAATGATATAACTTTACTATCTTTATTTATATTCTCTCCTCTTTACCTATATAAAATAATTACAAACCATGCACTCTCTTTCATATTTAAAATGGCTTCCGAAGCCTCCTTTTATAGCTTTTGAACTGACCTTTGGTATTCACCCTTTGTGACTCTTCAATCCACATGGAAAATAACACTAAACTTGCATGACCCTTTTAATCCTTTCATTTTAAAAGTCACATGGTGATCCTTCATGATAAAATGCATCCTTTCCCCTTTTGTCTTTATCTTCATGACTCTTTGAATTCCTCAAGGTGACTTTTCATGGAAAAATGCACCCTTCCCTCTTTTATCTTCACTTGGTGACTCTTTAAACTCCTCAAGGTAACCCTTCATGGGAAAATGTGTCCTTTCCATCTTTTTTCTTTATCTCATGACTCTTTGACCTCTTCATGGGCCCTCTTTTGACTTTATGCAACCAAAAATATATTGTTAATCTTAAATAAATATCAACACATTTTATCCAAACTATGAATATTAAAATACACATTAAGTCATTAAATTATATGGGGCCTTTGTCACCAATAATGTTAGAACTTTGACATCAATGAAAATATTTCTAAAAATCTCCCCCTTTGTGATTGATGACAACCTCAAACTAAAACTACCACATCCTGAAACCTACACTGCACATGCCAACCTACACATACTACCAACTAACAAACATATAGTAACTCCCCCTTACTATATCATTATGTACCTATTTATATACATATTTTTGTAGTTATCACCCTTTAACATCAATGGCAAAGGGTCTATCCAAGATCTAACACCTAGTTCCCCCTCAAGTGGTGTTAAACCTCAATGATAAGAAGTAAAATAAATTACTCCTAACTTCTCTCATATATACTCTAATGTGTTCTTTGGTAGTGCCTTTATGAAAATATCTACAATCTATTCTATAATACTGATATATTCCAGCTTAGCCTGCTAATTTGCAACATGTTCTCTCAAGAAGTGATATTTGATAGGAATATGTTTTGTTCTTAACTGCATCAATGGATTCTTAGAAATATTAATAACACTTTTGTTATCACAAAAAATAGAGATAGGTTCATCA
This sequence comes from Torreya grandis, assembly GCA_037957365.1. Taxonomy (NCBI): domain Eukaryota; kingdom Viridiplantae; phylum Streptophyta; class Pinopsida; order Cupressales; family Taxaceae; genus Torreya; species Torreya grandis. The sequence goes on along the minus strand of JARHVA010001115.1, from coordinate 749,253 downwards.
TATTTAACCTTGATGTCTTCTAAAGTTTTCATCATCCAAAGAACTTGAGTACAACACAACATTGTTGTAATATATGTTACTTTAGCTATATAAAGTGATACTGAGTTTTGCTTAATGCTTATCCAAGATACTAAGCTATCACTAAGGAAGAAATATCCTCCACTTATACTTTTTCTATCATCCAAACAACCTACCTAATATGAATTTGTATAAGCAACCAAAGTGAAAATTTTTCCTGTAGGATACCACAATCTATAATCCAATGTCCCCTTAACACATATGAATATTCTTTTCAAAAACTAAACACGACTCTCCTTCGAGGCTACCTGATATCTCACAACCATGTCTACTACATGCATGATGTATGTCCTTGATGTTATCAAATATAAAAGAATACCAATCATAGATATATACAAATATTGTTCGACAACAGGTAAATCTTCATCCTTACTTGGCTTGTTCCCTATACCCAATAGTGTGCCAACTAGTGCACAATCCTCAAAACCAATTTTTTTAACATCTCCTTGGCGTGTTTACTTTGAGATATGAAAATTCCTTTATCTAGTTAAAATATTTTCAACCCTAAGAAAAATGACATTTATCAAAGCATAGACATCTCAAATTATTTTTGCATATTATCAAAAAAATATTTTGTCATTTTTTCAATTTTATCTCCAAATATTATGTCATCAACATATACCACAACAATAAACTAATGCTCACCTTCTTTTTTGATGTCGAGTTTACTATCATCAAAACCTCTCTTGAAACCTTGATCCTATACGTACTTATCAATTATTACATACCAAGCTCGAGGAGATTATTTCAATACATATAGTGCTTTCTTTAATCTACATACATGGCTACTATTATTTGAGATAATAAATCCCTCAGGCTACTCAATGTAGACCTTCTCTTCTAGACCTTCTCTTTGAGATTCCTATTCAGAAAAGTGGACTTGACATCCATCTGAAACACATTGAAAATTTTAAACACTGCATACGCAAGAAACATTCTAATAGACTCTATTATTTCCACTGGTGCAAAGGTTTATTCAAAATCTATACCCTCAATCTAAGCATATATTTTACATACTAACCTTTCTTTATTCTTGGTAACTTCACCATTTTCATTCAACATATTTTCATATACCCATTTTGTTCCCATCACATTTTTATCTTTTGGTTTAGGCACTAATTCCCAAGTATCATTATTTTCTATCTAATTTAATTATTCTTTCATTATTTTAATGCAATTCTCATCATTTCTATCTTATGTAAAGAAAAATTAACTTCTTAGATCCACTTACCATCATCCTTTTAGTGTGAACTCCTTCATTTATGTTCCCAATGATGTCACTCTCATCATGATTTCTCTAGACATATTTGGATGGGGTCTTGGTGTCATTTTTCTCCTTATTATCATCTTCATCTAATTCTTAAAATATTCTTCTTAAATGATTTTAGGAGTGTCTATTAGATCATTGGCTCTTTGTGATACATCTTCATCTATCCTGACACTTGCACTTTCAACTATCTTCTTGGTTCTTTTCTTATAACATTTATAATCTTTAATTTTATAAGAATATTCAATAAATATACCTTCATCTATTCTAGATTCAAACTTACCCAATTTTTCATTGGTTATCTTTATGAATCATCTATTGCTAAAAACTCTAAAATAATCAACAATAGCTAGTTTGTCTTTCCATAACTCATAAGGAGTCTTGTCACTATTGAATCTCAACAATGCTTTGTTATAAATATGAAATATTGTTCATAATAGCTCTCTCTAATATTTATCTAGTATCTTGGATTCATTTAACATTTTCCTCACCATCTCCTAAACTATTCTAATTTTCCACTCAACTACTCCATTTTGCTATGGAGTTTTGGCTGATGAATTATGTCTCTTTATCCTTTGGTCTTCAAAATACTCAATAAACTTATCTGACATGAATTATCCTCCTTGATCTAATCTCAAGTACTTAATCTTCAAACTATTTTCATTCTCAACTAAAGCCTTGAATGCTTTGAAGTGACTGAAAGCATCTAATTTTTTCTTCAAAAACATCACCCAAGTCATACGTGTAAAATCATTAATAAGCAACATGAAGTATTTCTCACTTTGAGTACTTTGAGTTCTAGTAGGTCCACATAGATCATTGTGAAAAATATCTAACATATGAGTGGTTTAATATTCTTTTATCTTGAAACATCTTTTGACTTTTATGCTAACATGGTTCACAAAGTGTGTTGGAGGGCTTTGTAATATTTGGAATATCTCTAACTACTTCCTTCTTACTAATGTTGATAATATTATCAAAATTTATGTGTCCCATTCTCCTTTTCCATATCCAAATTTTCTCAACCTAACTCAAATAACATCTTTGACCTTTGATATCTGATAACACATAAATTATTGCCTATCCTCTGGGCATCTATAATCAACACATCTAAATATTTTCTCCTAATTTCAAAAACTTTTGCATAAAAATTTAATGTGTTTCCTTGATCACACATTTTACTTACACTCAATAGATTATGATTAAGACATTCTACATATAGGACATTTTTAGTCATAATTATACCATTATCCAAACTTAATGTACATTTTCTAGCTATTTTGGTAGTGGTTTTATCTCTAAATTTCATTGTGCCACCATTGATCTTCTATAGAGTTATAAACTTGCTATTGTCTCCTATCATGTGCCTTGAACATCCACTATCATTGAACCATGGCTTTTCTTTATTTCTTGCATGCAAAGCTATTTGGACTAACATAGAATTTCTAGGTTGTTTTTTCTACCATCAACATGTCTAAAATTTATTCTTGATGAATGGAGCCTTGAAAATTTGGTCCTTCTTAACTGACTCGAACATGCTTCTATAATACCAAGCTATATTTTCAAAATTATTGTACTTGTAACATACTATGGCCTCTTCATCAAAGCCTAATAGAGGAGCAAAATATTTGTTGCTTTTGCTTGACTCTGCATGAGTTTCTTTCTCCTTGTTTCTGAAATTATTATCTCTTTTATAATAGTCTATTTTATTATGACTATAACCATTACAATAAAAACAATAACCATGAAAATATAATTTGTTATAATTTGTGTATCTTTGACTTGGTGGCCTTTTGTAGCTCTATTCCTTCTAGCCTTCTTTGTTTGAGTTGTATGTTGTATTCTTAACTTCTTCCCTTTTTATTTCATATTTTCTAAGGGATTTTTCATAGATCTTTTTCTTTTCAAATCTAATACCAATCTTATCTGATATTTATTTTTAAATATATAATATCTTATTCAAAATATTTGTGTTATTCTCAAATTTTGAATCATTGATAGCTTTATCATTGACTTCTTTATTTATTTTCTTGATATCTTCTTTTAAAGAGGCAATTTCAAAAACATACTTTTGACATTCTTCACTTACTTTTTGTAATTGAGATATTAGATCTTCTTCAATATTTTTGGCTTCTTCAATTTGTGCTTGTAGATCTTCAATTATTTCCTTTGACTCCTTTTCATTTTTCTCAATTTGGTGATTTAATCTTTGATTCTTCTTCTCAAGAGATTTTAATTATTCTAAGGCAAAAATGAGTTCTCCTTCTAGATTCACCTCATCTTCATCATGTTCTTCTTGATCATCTATACTTTTTATTGTGGAGGCATATTCATGTATGGTCATGAATATAATCTCTTATTAATCTAAGTCACTGACTCCACTATCTTCAGCTGAGCTAGGATCTTTAGAATATAAAGTTTTCTTCTTGAATCCCTTCTTGAATTTGCCTTTGAAGTTCTTCTTGTATGTAGGCTTTCCTTCTTCATTATCACAATTATTCTTATTTGGGTACTTAGATTCAAAATTTCCAATCTTACCACATTTAAAACATTTAAATGTTAACATTCCTTGATATTTATTTATGCCCTTTTTAGGCTTGTGGATAAATAGAGATCCATTTTCATCTTCCTCATCACTAGAGCTGTCACTTGATTCTTGAATCTTCTCTTTGTATCTCTTCGATTTCTTGAAAGTAGCTTCCTTATTTGAGGGGTTCTCTTTTTTAGTCTACATCTTATATGTCATAATAACACCATGTAGTTCATCCATCTTTAACTTGGCTAGATCCTTCATCTCCTCAATTTTAGAAACCTTTATATCATATCTCAATGGTAGAGATCTCAAAACATTTTGTACCACCACTGAACTTTTTAAAAACCTTTGCATCTTATAACTTTTCTCCAAGACCCTGAATTTGATTAACTATTTGATCAACCCACAAAATATAAGTTGTTATATTTTCTTCCTCTTCCATCTTCAAACTTTCAAAATATCTTCTAAAAGTCTATATCTTAGTTTGTTAAACCTTTCCATCACCTTTTTAACTATTCCTAAGCTTTACCCCCAAGTCTCATGAGCATATTTTCATTGCATAACTTTAACAAATTTTGAATCACATAAACCACATAAAATAGAATTTAAATCTATAGTATTATTTTCACTTACCTTATTTTTCATAGGAGTAGTTACAAGTGTTTTTGGCTCTTCACATTCCTCCATCACTACTTGCCAAATGTCAAATTCAAAGGCCATCTAGTAAGTCCTCATCATTATGATACAAAATGCATAATTTGTCCCATCAAACAAAGGTGTCTTATTTGTATAAAAACCTTTATGTGATCTAGCCATTGTGCTTTCCCTAATCTACCTTCAAGCTATTAAAATCTTTCTAAAAGAACATACTCTGATACCAATTATTAAGTACAAGATATACTTAGAGGGGGGTGAATGAGTATATCATATATCTTATAAAACTTTTACTTAATCAAACTCCATTTAACCACATATTCAAGATACGTAATAAAATTGAAACAATAACATGCACCACATGAGATATATATATATATATATATGTATGTATGTATAATATTTTTATGTGGAAACCCAATATGGAAAAAACCATAAAGAAAAATATCAAGTATATGAATGAGCACCAACTCAAATTACAAAGTTTTCAAGAACCAAATTTTAGGAGCACCGACACAATAACTATTTGTGAGCACCAACCCACAAGATCACCAACCCCTCTTATGCCAAACATAACTATCTCTCAATGTTTCTTTCTTGACAAATGATAGAAATCTACTATATCTCTTTCTCTTCTCTCCTCTTATCTTATATAAAATAATTACAAACCATGAAATCTCTTTCATATTTAAAATGGCTTCCCAAGCTTCCTTTTATAGCTTTCCAAATGAACTTCGGCATTCAACCTTTGTGACTCTTAAATACACATGGAAAATGGTACCAAACTTGCATGACCCATTGAATCCTTTCATTTGAAAAGAACCATCGTGGCCCTTCATGAGAAAATGCATCCTTTCCCATTTTGTATTTATCTTGGTGACTCTTTGAATTCCTCAAGGTGACTCTTCATGGAAAAATGTGCCCTTCCCTTTTTTGTCTTCACTTGGTGACTCTTTTAATCCCTCAAGGTGACCCTTCATGGCAAAATGTATCCTTTCCCTCTTTTGTCTTTATCTCATGACTCTTTGACTTCTTCATGGGCCCTCTTTTGACTTTATGAAACCAAAAATATATTCATTAATATTAAATAAATATCCACACACTTTAACCAAACTATGAACATTAAAAAAAACCTTAAGACATTAAATGTTATGGGGCCTTTATCACCAATAATGTTAGACCTTTGACGTCAATGCCAATATTTCCAACAACAACACCCTCAATAGAAATATAGTCATTTAAAGTTAGAGGGAGAATAGGATGGGATGAACTAGAATTCATAAAATATTTTTTCAAGGGTGAGTTTAATATTATATCATTTATACCATTAAAAATATTGGATAATAAGGGTTCTTTATTCTTGCTTCGAGCACTTTTCTATTTGATATTTTTGGACGCAGGTGCTAGTTTGGAAAAACTAGGGACTTCTTTAGTTTTCTTAACATATTTATGTTTATCCCCTACCCTTAGATATATAGGGGTAGTTTTTAGAGGAGAATCACCTTTTTTTTCTTCACAGATTATACTCTTTATCTTGGGAAACTACAACATTAATTAATAGTTACTTGTCCTCAACTAAAGGAATTACCCCATCATTTTTTTTAATCATCATAGATATTAAAAACTCAAAGTCATGATTGGGTTACTCATATGATAGTATAATTTTTATATCACAAAAAAATTTAGGAGTTAGGACACATGCCTCTTTCATCACCCTCAAAAATTGATCAATGGTAGTAGCACTCAATAATTCTATGGAGGCAAACATTTTACTTTGAAATATTTGATAATCAAACACAATAATCTCAACATTTTAGATGCATAATTAGGTTCCTCTACATATTCATCAAATATTTCAGTAGTATCATGAATAATATGGAGGAAGAAGCATTTATCACACTAATAAATATCAATTTCACAATCTAAAATGTTAAGCTTGGTGTTTAACTGATTAGGAACCTTTTTCCTAGCTCATCTATTCTGAGTTTTATCATTTCTTTCATCTTGAACATGCCTCTTCTATTGTGGAAAGAGGGTCTCCCTTATGCTTGATTCTAATTTTGACATCTCTCCTAACTAGAAGACCCATGAGGAATCCCCTTCTCATCTTTAACCAACTTGTATGACATCACCTTGATAATAGTACCTAAGGTCTTCATAGTTTACTCAAGGTTGGAAGCCTTATTGGAATGAGAATTCTTAGGATTGGTCTACTTTATATTATCCCTTTTATTCAGAGGCTTCCCCATAACCTTTATATTATTTTAAATTTGAATGGCCATGTTGAATGCCAACCTTAGATTCATGGGAGCCTTATCTCTCAAGTAGTATGATACCTTCTTTTCAAATACATCAAAATATTTGATCAAATAAGTAGTATCACTTGGCCTAATATTATTGGGAAACCTCATCATAATATTATTAAACCTTGTATTGAAGTCTTTCACACATTCATTTGGATTCTTCTTTATGTTTTCATATTCTACTTGGAAAAATTGAGGATCAACTATCACCATATTGTATTTTAAATACATTATTCATTTTTTACCATGAATCTATACATCCATAGGGAAGAGAGTTGAACCATTGACATACATCTTCTTCTAGTCTGTGTACAATATTTATAATATAGACATCCTCATGCTTAACCTCATAATCTTCAATTATAATGTGAAAAGCCCTCAAATGTTATTCTCCAGTCACTACATTATTCCCTTGAAACTTAGGGAGTGAATTCCTTACCTCATTTAGAACTTCATTGGGGTAACCCTCCATTTCATAGAATTTAATAGGTCTAAATCTAGGAATCTAGAATGTAGGACATTCATTTTCATCTTAATCTTTATGTCTCATAGGTAAGATGAGTTGGGTGTATATATATATATATATATATATATATATATATATATATACCCACCCAATTCATCTTACCTATCCTACCCCTACAAGTAATACATGATGTTGAATATTCCATGTGTTATTTGCCTATAAATTCATAAGTATTATAAATCTGAAATGTGTCTATGATTGATCTTTGAAGACTAGAATTTAATTTTCCATTTGGCCCTTAATTTTGAAAAATTTATATAGAAATGAAGATATATATATATATATATATATATATATATATATATATATATATATATATATATATATATATATTTGTGTGTGTGTGTGTACGTGTTTTGGTGGATTTCAACATTGGACATTACTTAAGTTGCCATGCTATCATTCATTCTAGGATGTAAAAGATTGAGAAATAAGATAAAGACAACTATCGTGACTAATTTTCATTCATTGATACCAATCCAATGTAAACATTCAAATGACCCTTGAAACCCCTAGATCATACACTACAAGTGAAGCTTCAAAAATCTTCTCCTATCAATTCATAAATCTAGGATATCCTTAAAATATTATAAATAGAACATTATCAAATTGTAAGACAAAAATGAATTTATAACCCAAGTTCATGCCCAAAAGGACTACCATTAAGATAGATAAAAATAGATACCCAATCAACAATGCATGAAGAATGTGGTATTGTAATTCATTAGTAAGAAAGAGTAGAAATCATAGATGGTTTCCATTAACTTGAAATTAAATCTACATACACCAATGTTCAGAATGCTAACATGGTAAAAGGATGGTGGATTTGATCTGAAATAGGGGAGACATATACATAAATGCTCTCAAAATTTTCTAATGATTGGATAGATATAATCACCTTAGCAGCAAATATAAAAACACACAATTGAAATTCAAAAATAAAAAAACCTCTATAAGAGGATATTTTTAAAAGTTACAAATCCTAACACCCTATAATCTAGACAAGCCCTCTTTACTTATACAATATTTTCTCGCCCAAAATATTTCTAGAAAGATGATCCATATATATGATATCTTTGCATATGCTTAGAAGATCATGCTTTGTAAGGCTATGATTCTATTAGTCTGGTTATCCATGTCATAGTGATATTTTGATTCTACCCAACTAGACATTTGTTGTTTTTGATCTTGAGGGAGAATATTCTTCCTCAGTGCAAATCAAATTTGTCTTTATGTGCAACTATTTTTCCCTATCTTCAAACTAATCATTTGCCCACTTAGGATGAGAATGACCTACTAGTCAAAGATCTAGTTACCATTTTCCTTTTTTTCATACTTTTATGAGTAAATATTTTATTTTCATTAGGTTTATGCTTCTTGGGTTTCCCATCAACACTTGGTGCATTCTTATTTTTTGTGTATTTGCCTAAACATTCTATATAAGTTTCTATAATAATTTAAATAATTGCTTCATTTTATAAGTGAGGATATTCCATCCAACCATTTTTCTCATTGGAATAGTCCATAAACATATTTATAAAAGGCATTTGATATGATGCCAAGTTAGCACTTATCCATGGAATTGAGAATCACCTGGTTTAGTCATGATTGAGATACAAACCTTTCCTTTTATTATCTTCTCATTTCATACATGTTGCATGATAACCTTTGACATTCTAAATTACATACTCATTACCATTATTAACTTTAGAACTTACACTATTACCAAGATCTGAATCCTCTAAAATACTTTCCACATTCCTTCCCAATGACTGTTGGTCTTCCTATCTTTCATGTTAATGAAATCTAACTACAAGGGGGATACAAATGAAAATGACACTTCAAATTTGATTTTTTATTTTAAGGTTAATGTTAAACCCAATGTTAACATGTTCACTTTTTTCCATCCTATGATATTTTGAAATGTACATGAAACTCTGGCTCTCAATAAGATTCTATAACTTGCTTGCACTTTTACACCCTATATCCTTGGTATGATTTTAGAACCTAGTTTCACATTTAAAAAAGTGCAAATGTGTATAAACTCTATAGATTATCAAATATTTTCTTCCCTTTAAAACATTCACTTCACTTAAGACATCTATAGCTCCTTTTTGGCATGTATCTTATGCTTCAAGTTTTTGCTTACAATTTGAAAATTGCATGAAAAAGTTACAATGTGAGGTTACATTTCAATCCTAGATATTTGTAGACTTATTAAATTGAAAACCCTTTTGAAAAGTTTATTTTACAATTCTACCTCATACTCCCATGTGGACTTGACTTCAAAAATATAGCATGAGCTTCTTTTTAATGAAACTTTGACATGTCTTGTGGGTTGTGGACTTTTATTTGCACATTAAATATTTCATGTTAAAGTTGCAATGTAAAGGTGTAGAATATCCCCACACCCCTAAAGTTACAATCTCCTCTAAAATATTTGCTTATAAATATTTCCCATGTTTTTCTAAATAGTTAGTAATTGATTGTAGGTAATTGATGATGTAGCACAATCCAACTCATCCACCTTTTCTATGTGTGACTCTAATTTTTCAATCAATTTTGTTATTGCATAAGTATTCAATAGTGCACCATAAGTGGGTTTAACTTTTGAATTATTGAGAATAATATAAAAATAATACTCAACACTAAATATGCCATGAACTTTAGTGATAAAATCTAGGTGAATGACATGGTTAGACAAGGACAATATAAAACCTGTATAGCCATCCATCGAATCAAAAATTTGGAGAGCATGAGTATACCTGAGATACTTTTGAAGTTATTTTATGATGGGTTTAAGGTCAAAATAATTGATCCTTTTTCCTTATCCCACCCATCTCTACAACTCTAGAATTACATTGTAACTTGGGTTCTCCCCCCACCCCCCACCCCCCCCGCCACCCCCCCACATGAGAAATACATCTAAAAGGATGAGTCAAAGCACCCAATGAAGTTGAGGATACAATAACCATTAAATAATATATTGTCAAATTCATTTATAACACTCCTCTACTTTTATCTAAATTAGATAGAATTAATTTATCCTATTCTCATTTCCAAACATTATATTTTCATGGTAATATATTCTTCCCTAAATCTTTTATTTTCCATGCTTGCCATCCAATTCAGCCATGATGCATTCTATAAATCCCATCAACACCAAGGTCCCTCCAAATATTAAATTTATTGATTGGTTCATGATTTTAATCCTTTTTGAATTTGCTAAGACTCATTATGAAACTAAATTGTGTGAAATATTAATGCACTATGTGGGAATTCAAGGGCATGAAGCCTTTGATTATTCAAGGATTTAGATGCAAAGTGGATATGGATCATAAGAACACTTGGAATTTATTTCCCTCTTGGATCTTAGGTCATCACTAAACCTATTGATGACATATGGCATGTTTTACCTTTGGCATGATTTTGGACTTTATGTGCATATTTGAACTTCTTCCCCTCTATGAGTTTATAGAAGCCAACTACAAATTTTCAAAAATGTGACTATGTAAAACATTTCTACATTCCTGAGCTAGTCCATCAAGTCAATGCCTTTTTAAAAAATGTTTCTTTTATAATTATACCATAGACTTCCTCATTTTTAAAAAAATTAAAACTTTCCAGTTTGATTTTAGATTGTGGACCTCTACATAACTTTAACATAAAACTTAGTTTGGAATTTGTTTAGCATAGGCTTCAAAACATAAGTTGGAGGCTTCAGGTTTCTAATTTCACATTAAAAATTGCATATTAAAAGTTATAATGAAAAATTGTAATTTTACTTGGTCCTTTTATTATTCCCTTAAAATATAATAATGTACTTATATGTCCATGATTAGTTAACATGAAAAAAAAATTGTGGATTCCTTTGTCGGCACATAGCCTGGGCCTTAGACTTCCACTTGTAAGATGCAAATTTCCAAGCTAATGTTGCATTATGACATTGCATTCCCTTTGAAAAATTCCATGGACTTGGATCATCTCTCTCCACCACAAAACTGATCATAAAAATCATCCATTTATTTTAAAATTATTTGTGAATTAATTACCACCTTATCAAACATTTTTAATGGACTGTAAGGGTGAAAAAGGTCCTACGATATCAACCCCTTTTCCTTGTAATTTATCTTCATTTGTATCATCTAATACATGATCTTTTGAAGAAGTTTTGACCTCATTATTTAGGATGAAATTATTGGAAGATGTCAAATGTGGCATATGATCTTTAAGTAATTATGACATATCAATCAACATCTCTATTATTCTTAATGAATGTTTGAAATTATACACACATGATGGAGACAATTGATAGTGAGAAAATGTAATGAGAGATGGTTTATAGAACCCCCTTGGTGCTAGAACCAAAATATTTCCTAATTAAATCCATTTTTGACTCTATTATACCATGGAACCTACAATTGAAGCATGATTTAAAACATGAAAATTTTACATGTTAATAAAACCAAATTTTATGGGGTTTTCACAATATGTTTATAGAAGCAGGACTTTATTCTAGATGGGCACTTCTTGAAGATTTCCTTTAGAGTGAAACATTTGAATTATCAAGAACTCACTTTTTTGGAAAAGGCACAAATTGATCAAAAAATTTGGGCACTAACATAATCATAATTGGGATGAATAGTGAATTTGATATCAATGTGTAATAAATTTGGTGTTTTTTAGTGTCGAAGTATCCTATGTGTAAAATGTTTTAAAATGTGGATTTATAGTGGTTTTTTGGGAATTCATTTATAATTGGCTTGTTAAACATTAAAACTAACCTTTAGTTACATTTGAGTTTATAAAATTAGTCATTAATTTGTATAAGCTTGCTACTAAAAAGTTGGATAATAGCAGGGTGTGTTATTGTCCATATGGAGTGCTATTATCCTAAGGGCAAGTGATGTTAAGATAGAGGTATGGTTAAGTTTTAGAAAGATATTATGTTATTTATGAGTTTGTATAAATACATTATGGGTCATATATTTACTTATAACAATGGGTTATCCACACAAAAGGTGATGGAAGGTCATCAAAAGACCCTACAATAGGTCATGAGCTAAGTGTGTCAAAAGAGTGGTTTAAAATGCACTATTTTAGCTTAAATTTATGTGTCTAAAATTTAGTATTTAATGATAAGAAATTGGGTCTAAAAATAAAACCATGAGGGTAAAATAAGAAACCATAATTGAAACCTAAGGTTTTGTCAAGGTTAGATATGTGCACATTTTGAAAAATATGTTTTACCCTAATTTGGATATAGAAACCTTAATATAATATAAAATAATAGAATAATTTATTTTTTTAGAAATCAAATTTAAGAATACATCTAAATGTAAAATACTAATACTAATTGAAAATATTTTTAAAGTGGCATATGATAAATATAGTAAGTACAAAAAGGGATGATTAAATATATTTATGATTGAATGTATGACTATGAGTATGTTATAGGAGTGAAAACTAGATTGAATCAAACATGTGATTCATCTAGTTTATAAACTATATTTAGATATGCAACAAGTTAATTCCTTGAATCTGGGTTAGTATTGACTATAGATATTAACTTATACTAGTCAGTATAGACCCATATGGAAATAAAGGGATGTGACCATATGGTCACCTTTTCCTACCTAGAAAATCCATATATGCCCAATGTTGAACCCTAATGATGTGTGAAATTGCATAAATTAGCCTCCAAATTGAAACCCTAGCTATGATTGTATGATATATAAACCTATAAAAAACTAGTAAATTATAACTAGATTAGATGACCTGAATCACCCCATATTAATGATTAACCATTGCCTATGTATCTAATAATTTGAAGATATAAATCAAGCCAAACATAGTTATCCCACCTAATATGATTATGCAAATTTTCTCCTTCACTATATCTATGTAGCTAATTATTTTCTTTTAATACTTGAAAATGCTTTCTTTGAATTGTATTTATAATGAATTACACCTTTATTGTGTATGTTCTTAGTGATAGCTTTAAAATTTAGGAATAATAGGGAAGATTAACTCAAAGTGAAATAATGTATAAATGTGTACTAGATAAGTTCTAAGTACCACATTAAGTGAGACACTAATTCATTTATATATGAGTTGAATTTCGAATTTTATCACACCATCAACATAAAGGGAGAATGGGTTGACAATAAGGAAATGTTTGATTTTAAAAATTATCCAGTGCCAAGATAGGTGTAATACCCTTGTGTTGAACCTTTGTACCATAGTCATCTTGATACATTTGTCATATTTGGTGGCCCTTTAGATGTGTCAAAAATTTAACATAAGATAATTTTATTTTGATTGAATCATTATTCATATTCTATTTTTTTTAATATTTCATGAACTTGATGGATATGCATTGGACTATATGTAATTATCACTAACTACCTTGGTTAACTAGTTTAATAGACCTTATTTGTATGCATGATGACTTAGCATGATTTTATTAAGTGGATGTATGTGGTTATCTTGAAATTTATGTTTAATAACATTATGATTTTTTGTGACTTAAAGATGCTTATATATAACTAACCAAGGATTATGATTTTGATTTGCAACATATTTTCATTGATAGTTATATATTTCCTTATTCATATTATTTAGATATAGATTATTTATTTAAATGTATTTGATGTTACCTTGATTGTGAATATTAGAGAGGACAAAGGCATGACTACAAGGTACTCACATGTGCCTTTATAGAACATATGCACATCTTGGACCCTTTCCAAACCTTTAAATCTTATACCATTTCATTTTGTAAAATATTACATTAATTTATTTTGGACAATTTTATATTTCTTATGTATTATTTAAAATTATGATGTTTTAGCCTAAACCATTTTTGATATAATAAACCTAAACTAAAATT